>ML824859.1:16154-26476 GCA_009831015.1 Picea engelmannii | reverse complement strand
AAAAAATGTTATAAACCATAATTGTACATTGACTATAAATAGCAGTTCCAAATTAATATAGTAAAAATCTATTCTAACATTTATAAGAATTTAGTAAACATTTCACCACAAGATTGGTGTCAATTTCATCATATAATAATCTTCTACTTTTGTATTATATTTCAACAAAGAATAACAAAATAAAAATATGTTTTAACATTTATCGGAATTTATTAAACAATGCACCACATAATTGATTTCAATTTCACCATATAATGATTATTTAGTTCTATATTATATTTCCAATAACAAGAAAATAAAATATGAAAAGTCATTCAATACAAATAATACAACCTGTTATGGAATTGACTGTGCAGTTGGAGGCATTTGCCAAGGGTCTCCGTTGTAATTTCTATAGGCATTCCAGCAGGTTGTGTAGCTGACGGTTTGAACTGGAAAAGTGGATCGTTGGCATTGTGAGGGTTGATTTTCACTTTGGTTCATACAACAAGGTACAACGGGTTGCGGGATCACAAATGGTCGGAGAAAATTTGAATTTTGACGGCTAGACTGCAAATTGGGTTGATCCAATGTTTACACAGGCTTTGGAGGTGAGAGCGCAAGGTAATAGAATTTGTTGGATGCACAATGGAATGGTAGAATGAAGGAGGGTGTAAAAAACATTTCTAAAACACCCAAAAAGTACATATCAAACTTCTTTAACAATAAAATGAACTTTGATCAACAAACCATTCATTTTACAATTGCTCAAACACCCACCTAAAAATTAGAGGTTCATCACTAACACGTTTGAACAGAAATTGGACATTGTAATTGGATAATAATGATGAACAAAAATTAATAATTTAATAAATTGGATAATGATAATTGGATAATTGGACAAAGTTGTTGATTGGTTCTTTAAAATATTCAAGGTATGAAGATGAACAAACCAGATTTGTTGATGGAGTCATTCACGGTTTCTGATACCCTTCAAAATTACATGCATAAGAGTGGAGGACTCTCAACAATAGAAAGATACAAAGGTATTACTGTAATATTTCCAAGGTTAACATAAGTCGTAATCAACGTTGTACTAACTGTCTGTTTAAGAATAGATGGCTTCTGTTGGCGACGGAAGTCACTCCTGGATTGCAGTAGGAGCAGAGCCCGACGCCCATCAGTTTTATGTCACGATAGTTTTAAGGGGTGATCAAATGGGTAGAGACTCGGGAAGATATCACTCTAACTCAGGGACTGAGTCTGGTATGTAAGGAACAAAGGAGGTCTTGATCTAACTTCAGTCAGTGAGTTGATTAAAAGATGAGCAGGTGGAAGACTTGGTAAGAAGAGTGAGCAAACTGCCTCGGGCAACAGGCTTTTCAGCAATTTGCAGAAGAAAGACTATGAATGCAAGATCCTCTTGGTTCAGGGTCTCAAGAAACTGAAAGGGGGACTCGACTGGATTCTCCAATTCCAAGTCGCTCAACGCTAAGAAAATCACAAGGACTGATTAGAAACAATGCAACTGTTACAGTGATCCAATCTACATCATCCTATAATAGTTACAACTCGACTAGATTCTCCAATTCCGAGTCGTTCTAACACAGTGTAAAAAAAAACGTGAAAGAAACTGACATTCATAAGACAAGAAGTCTCAAGAGTCCATGCATAACCAGAATAGCAGTGCTTCATTAAAGTTTTACAACTGGGAGCCTTTCTCAACCATCGATCCTTTACAAAATACAAAGACTGAGTTTATATGCTCAGAGAAAATTCGCCTAACAGCGGCGTGCTCAGTCATCCAAGGCTTGGTGTCCCTTCAACCAAATTCAGACGGGTATTCTTTGTCAGATGCCACCTTAACTGCGCATGGCTCCTGCAGGGGGGGTAGTTGAACCAGTAAATGCCGAGTTAGCGTGTGCAAACCTCCTCTCGCTGGTCGAGGACTCGGCATGGCTCTTTTGGAAAAATGGGTATACAGGACCCTCTCGAGTAGACCGCCTTCCAGACCCGCCATACCTTACACTTAATGCATGAGGAGAGGTTTCAACCACCCCTTCTCACCTTCATTTATTCTAAGCGAAAACCAGGACTGAAGTTGAATCAGATGGCGCATGGAGATCACGATAATCCTTTCGACGACTAGACTCAATGCCTTTGGCCTTCTTTACACAGCTCCTTTCTCTCCCAAGTGACCACGGGCTGTGACCATGTGCTTATTCCCAAGGCGCTTTCGGCGTTCGCGAATGGGAAGGAGTTAATCCTTGCTCATCACAGTCGCGATGAGCGAAACACCGAGATGGCTTAGTTGGGCGCCACGGGTCCTTCTCAGATCTGACAGTCCTGAACTTGCTCGGCGATGTTGTGGGCCCGGGTCCTGGACACTCTCGACACCTCGCGCATCGGGAATATGACGGATTTGTTCCTTGCGTTTCGAAGTCGCGATGGGCGAAAAGGCAAGGAGCCTAATCGCGCGCCAGGTGTCTCCTATGGATGAACAACTGAGGCTGCTTCGCGATACTACGGGCCCGATTCTGGGCGCTTTCGGCACTCCGGGGTTCGGGGTTTCGAGATGTGAGATGACGAGGGACTTTCACCCTTAGAACTCCCGAATGTTGATATGTCGACTAGATCTCGCACTATGTGTCGCTAGATCGGACGACCCAGATTTAGTCTTGGCATATAGTCGTTTTCTTTGACGTTATATATCGGTCAACTTGGTAGCCCCGATATCCCGATGACCTTTGATCTGCTCTTATGGATGAATCTAGGTCGTTGACAACGTAATTTCACCTGCTCACTTGATTGGAAGCCATAAAACGAGATTTTTCCATGCTGTGCTTGGGCGCTCCTCATGCAACCTGCAGACCTGGATGCTCTCGAGCCCAAGACAAGAATTATCGCTAATAGCTTCTATAACGCCCTGATAGCCAGAAGGGCAATAAGAAACTATCTTCTTGAGAGTAAAAAAATTGGGTTTCCCGCCAATATGTTTCTTGTCAAAGCACTGGTAAATTCTAATGCAAATTACACCCATGTTTTCCAAATGCTGACCTTTGCATCATCAATTCTAAGTTTGAGGACTTTATCATTTATTGTGGGTAGTATCAACTTAATTTTCTCTTTTAATTGGTCCCTGGTTGTTGCATTTCAAGGGGGCAATGGCCAATGGTATACATTATATGCCTCTCTCTAAACCTAGAGTTATGGTTATAATCGCAGGCATTGGTATTGCTTTACTCATGGATTTTTTGGATTTGTTGTGTCTTTCCAAGAGAATTAGACAGAGGGCACAGAGGGATAGTTGGGGACTTAGTGGGCACAAAGTGATAGTTCGGGACTTACTGGGCATAGAGTGAAGAACAACACACCCTGCTACTGCCTTTAATGCATCTGGTTTGGCTGCACTAAATTTGGATACTTTCACTCGGTCAAATGCTACAAACTATGGAATAGAAAGGGGTGCTACATATGCTCATGCTTTCGCCTTCTCTATCTTGTGAAGTGAAGGGCCCTTTCGGTTAACTGAATTTGCACGCAAAGTGATAGTTGGGGACTTACTGACAGAGAGAGGCTAAAGGGATAGGGGCCTAAAGTGATCCATAAATCCTTGCCTTATTCAGGGATTGATCTATTCAGAGTAGAAAAGAGCAGTATGAGTGGTAATGATACTGGCCCTACAAGAATTGGAAATGTAGGCCCCTCCCTTGAAAATTCTCCATGGATTACGTAAATAGGATTTTGGTGAGGTGTGGAACTTCGCATTTTACATTGAAAGCTGACAGAGAGAGGCCAATGCTTTAGACAAAACTAAAAATTTACCACTAAACATTACTGACAACGCTATTAAATTATTGTGTTGACCACTAAACATTACCGACCACTAATTTAGACAATACTATTAAATTATTGTGTCGAAATTTACCTAGACCGGACGCCCGCAGCTCCAACATCCCCCTGTTCGCCCACCTAGCGCTATCGCCAACACTATCAACACTGCAACGACGTGCAACACAGTCGCCTAGCGTTATTGCCAACACTGACAACTAACCAGCAACTCGAAAAAACCATAACAATCGCGATGTGCGGGTAATATATAAACCTCTTTTCGGCTGAAAGGTTCTTTCGGTCGAACGGTTCTTTTGGCCGAAAAGTTCATTCGGCCGAAAATTTCTTTCGGCCGAAAAGATGTTACCGGATGAAAAAAAAATCGTTCGGCTAAAATTGTACACAATAATCGAGGGCGTCGTCACGGTATTGTTCGATTTCACGTTCAAAAGTTCGGCCAAAACATATTTCAGCTGAAAAAATAGTACTTTTGGCCAAAAAACATATTAGTTCAACCGAAAAAAATGTCTTTCGGGATTTTGGAGACCCGGTTCTCACGAAAGTGTTACCCACCTTCATGAATTTACCCACTATTCAACCATGTTTGAAGGAAATTACAACTCCTTGGTGTGATTCAAAGCATAGATGAGGTGAGCAACAAAGCTCTCTACATTAAGTTGCACTTCAAAAAGGGGCAATTGTGAAAGGGCCAAGAAGGGACTAGCAAGACAAAAAGCAAAAGCATTGCAACCACAACCCAATAGGGAAAGGAAGAATATATCCATTAGCAATTAAAATTGAAAATTAAAAATAAGAAAAACAAATCAATGGAATTTTGATAGGAACATTGCCAACAAAAGACAAAATGGAGAGGAAGAGTGATGTAGTTGAGGAGTTAAAGAGATGGGGATGCATGGGCTTCCAACTGCTCCCAACAAAGCCATCACTGACTTTAGACCTATGCACACAGATTGAAATGGAGTTCTTTGGCAAAGAAGAAAAGGGAATGGTGAGTAAAACCTTGTGAATGTGATTTGTAATGTCCTAGAGAGCCAAGCATCATCATAATTTTGTAATTACCCAGAAATAAACGATGCGCACAACCATTCGATGTTAGAATTTTTCCTTTAAATTTTCTCCAAGGTAATCTCTATTATTTATGGTGTTTAATTGTGGTGTGATTGAGGTCTTCCTATTTGCTTATTCTTCTCTAGTGCTATATATATTTGATTTGAAAGTGACTACAAAAGCATACAATCTTAATTCCGCAAAACAAAGATCTGTGTAGAGTTAAAAGTCCACAAGCCTACATGCCCCAACCTCCCATTTATAAGGAATCACAAGCCTTGCATAAGATAAGCTAACGTACATTATGGCCACTCATAAGCTAAGCATACCTCAAGTAGAAGATCACAAATACATAGATTTTCACATCAAGGTTAGTTCAAACACAATAATATCAACCTCATATCATCTTATAAGTATATAAGATGTGACATTTATATCATTTTACAAAGAATATTATATTAGTGCAAATAAGTTTGAACGTGAGAGAATGAGCAGTGAAGTTCATCCAAAGATTATAACAAGGTGTAATCTAAACGTTCTATTGGTTTACTTTTTTCTGACAACTATCACCGGAATCTAGCAACACAATTGTTGGTGAAATCACAATTTTACATTGCTTAAATCGTGTTTTTGAATGCACAAATCATTTCAACGCCCCGAAGAACCTAAAATATGTAATGTCATTCTAGCTATCCCTTTAAATTTATGGCCAGATTTTAGACAAAACTCATCAGAAAAAACATTCTCGGAAAAGGGTAAAAACATAGAACATTTGGACTACATATTATGACAATATTTACATTTTTATTTTTTTTTTGTTAGTTTGTCTGTGACATGTGGGACTAACCTATGGCTAAGAAACTGCGACTCAGGGGCATCTAAGCCATCAAAATCACCCGGGGATCGCACCCGGCCTAAGCCACACCAACCCTTAACATGGTTGGACTTTTTGTCCCCACAGGTTTCGAACCGGTGACTTTAACAGCACACTCCATCACCAACTATCCTACATTAAAATAAATGATGTGTAACATTTAAAATTAAAATATATATATATATATAACATAAAATATTAATCATTAATTATTATGATATAAATAATATATAATCATAAGTTAAATTAAATTAAGATAGTTTCGATTTAATCTCCCTATATATGATATTGAAACGAATAATATATTTATATTATAATATTCAACCCATTTTTAACGTAACATATTTTTATAAATTAAACTAAGATAGTTTCGATTTAATCTCCCTATCTATTTAATATTGAAAGGAATAATATGTTTATATTATAATATTCAACTCATTTTTTAATATAACATATTTTTATTCAATAAATAAAAAACTAAAGCAAGTTACTCTTATTTTCTAATTTAGTTTTTTTTATAATTTTGAAAAAAAATTAATAAATTGTTAAAATAATTCTAATTATTAAAATTAGAATAATATGAAGTTATTTCAATAAGAATGGGGTTTACAAATCCATTTGTAGTGTCAAATGTAAAATTCCAAAATTTATTCCAAGCTTAGAGAGTTCCAATAGAAATTCAATGAATCCATGAAATATGCATAATGCTAATATATGTGCGACAGGTTATTAAGATTGTTATCCAGAAATGTGGAAAAGTATCTCTTAAACTTTTTTTTTAAGATTTTTTTAAAACAACAAATAATAATTAAAGATTTATTTAAAACAAAAAACAATAATTGTATGAAAAAGAAATAAAATTATTAAAAATTTAAAGAAACATAAAATTTGTAAGAAGAGATGTTGATAAAATATTCAAGAAACATTGTTTTTAATTATATATTAATTTTTTTTGTTATATAGAAAGATTTCATGAAAAACTATATATGCTTATTAACAATCCATTGATATTGATTTTTTTGTAAATATTATTTATGTTGAAATTACTTTTTAGTCTTGGATTAAGACTTAAAATTATTTTTGATTGATTAAGACTAGTTTTTCTTAGCATTAAGGAAACAAATTAACAACTCAAAATTTAAAATCATTTAACAATAAGTGAAAGTTTACCCCCTTATAAACTACCAATAAATCATTTCAAAAAAAGTGATATAATAAATTAATTTGCATTCACATATAACAACCATGATAGATATCTTCATTATCTATGATTATTCACAATTAAAATATGATAAATTTTGTTAATTTCTTTAAAAAAATAATAATAATAATAATAATAAAATTAATATTATATTAAAAAAATATTGCTATTATATAAGTTTGCCAACCAGCCATGAATGTATCCTTTACTTATTTATTTATTTAAGGTATGATTTAAAAATCAAACGAAGAAACATTAGTTTAAACTTATCTCTCTCTCTATATATATATATATAAATTAAAAAGGAGCCGCGTGGTGGCTAATCCTTGCTTTAGTAGGTAAACTTATGAGATAACATTGACATGCATGTATTTACTTAGTATTTTTAGATTTTATTATAATATCATTTCATTTCACATTAACATGAGAAATTCACATTATATGCTACTCCAAATTTATATATAAGTGATATTTTACCGTGATCATTAAAATTTTATATAACAAATGGTATCAAATTTTATATATAAGTAATATTTTATCATGATTTTTAAAATTTTATATAACTAGTGTAAATCTTCTTAGGTTGCAAACATTTCTTTAAGTTTTTTTTTTGTTTTTTTTAATTTAAATTTTTTTAATTTAAAAAAAAAAAAATCTCTCTAAATGCATTGATCTCTATATATATAATGCACTATGTGTTGAGTATAGAAGGATTTTATACATATCTTACACACTGTGAGCAACACAGCATTGAAATGTTTTAACCCTCATGTGTGAAGAGGGATTTAATCCCTTAAGATGTAAACATTTTCTCGAGGTTTTTTTAATTTCTAAAAAGTTATCACCTTGAGGGACTTGATCCCTTTCAAAGTATGATAGATTCGTAGATAAGATATATATATATATATATGGAGTTGAGTACACAAAGAATTACACGTCTCCCTCATCTAGCATGTGCACAGTCTATCCCATTTCAAGATTAGTCTGTTGCTCTTCTATATGTCACCAGTTGGTGGATCTCCTTTAGCACGTCACCAATGGTGTGATCTCCTTTAGGTCATCCAAATCATAGCAATAAGCACAATGACATTGACGAATCATGGCAATAATAACATCCACAATATATTAATTACTACATAGGATTCAAAGAGATTAGTACAATGACCTTTGAGATAATGATTGAGCTCGAGCATGTTAACATGGGCCCGCTGGAGATTCGTCTATCCGGTTGGAAGGGAGGGGTTGGTCAGTTTATAGTTTGAGTTAGATGGTGGGAGGAGTGAGTAACACACCATTGAAATGTTTTAACCATAAGAATTTTTTTTATTTTCATATATATATAATGATGATGATGATTAACGTCCAATGAGACTAAATTGGTCTATTGAACCTGAAGAAGGTAAGGAATTACTTGAAATTATTTAGAATTTTATTTCTATGCTCAAAAAGAATTAAGAGAAGTGTTCCAAGATCACCATAGTTTTGTTGATTTAAAAGGTCATGGAGGTTGGTAGTCTAATAAATCTTTTTGAAATTGAGATCTAATATGGGTATATGTCGAGTATTCTAAGAGAAAGTGTTTTTCATATTCAACTCTCTTAGTAAGAGAAAGTGTTTTTCATATTCAACTCTCTTAGTGTCACAAAGGTGATACAGTCTTTCATCCCAAGGTGTTTTCAGAATTGATCATTTCCCAATTTCACTATGGAGCTCATGAGAATTAGTTCTTATTTTAACAATGTTTATTTTATTCTTTACACATGTCAAAACACAGAGATAATTTTGATCTTCTAGATTAGGGTTGATTACCTCCTAATAATATCTTAATTTTCTTTTTCCCTCTAACTCTTTATCGCACCACATTTTCTCCTTAAATTTTGATGTAATGATATTTTTAGTATTATCCTTATTCTGCAATATGATATCTTCCTTTATTCCCCAATGGTTTAGCCAGGATTGGGCATTGTTGTGCCATCTTCGCTTGAGTCGAAGATGGTTTTGGCTAGAGTTCGAAGCAATTTTAGGAAGCCCCTTGTCTTGCATGTTGTTTAACTTGTTCTTTTACATTAGGTATATGGTCATAGTTGTGCTCTAAATGGGGAAAAGGCTTGCTTTTGTGATGAGGATAGGATATGGTGTATTTCCTTTAATTTTGAGATTATAGGTTATAAAATTCTTTTGGATCTGCTCTATCTTTCTCCACTACTCTCTAGAGCTATTGCATACCCAAAATTCGCATCGATATAAAATAAAAAGAATAACAAGAGTTTGAAAGATGAGGTTTTTCTTATCCCATACCCAAAAAGCTGGTGATTTACAATTGTTTCCAAGCCCATAATAAGCTTTCCACCCTCCATTTACTATTTTCTCTGTGTTATAATTCCAATTGAGCTTGTGATGAATATCGATGTCGAGATATTTGTATGAAAGCACTTCCTCCAAGTTGATGTTGTCATACACAAAAGTATTGTAGGTGATCTTATTGAATTTAATTATCACGACTTTTGATTTGTGAGTATTAAACTCATACCCATTTTGGAGCAGGAATCCTTGAGGATTCTTAGTCACTTGTCAAGATCATGGGGACTCGTTGCCATAAGAACAATATCATCAACATAAAGAAGAAGAATGATGACTATACCAGTGAGAGTTGAGTCGACTTGTCACACAACCTGCTTCTTCCAAACAATATTATAACTTGTCAATGTATATGCCAAAAAGGGTAGGGGATAAGGGACAACCTTGCTTGACTCCAATATTGCAGTTGATTTCTTCTAACCAACCCTTAGCGTTCCTGAACTTGGCAATAACATTCTCATATAACCTCATTGCAGCAACCCTGAACTCGAAAGACACTTTTATCTCTTCCAGCCTATGTCAAAGGTTTGTCCTAGGTACTGTGTCAAAAGTTTTATTTATAATAAACATTGAAATATTTTTTGTTATTAATATTTTTTTTAAATTGTAGGGTCAATATCTCTCTCCATATATAAAGTTGACATGAAATTATTTTACTTAAGGTGGACATTGAAATATTTTATTTATGATTAACATTGAAATATTTTTCTATTATAAATAAAAAATATTACAATGTCGACCTATTTCGATGTAATTGGCATAGATCCATCTTAACCATCTTAACATCGGATCTTAACGAAAGGAATTACACATATTCCTAATGTCACTTGTCACTTGAGAGAATTGAACCTAGGTGTGGAGGATAACAATCATTCCTCCCAACCACTCCAACTAAACCCAAATGACAATATTGACATATTTTAGTGCCCACATTGAAATATCATTTTTGTTATTAATATATTTTTTAAATGTCATATTTCAATTATATATATATATATATATAATTGACAT
>ML824859.1:2071-16079 GCA_009831015.1 Picea engelmannii | reverse complement strand
TATATACCTAATTCACATATATACCTATGTTAAATATGGATTGTTAATTTAACCATCATTAAATGTCTAATATTATACCTGATGTTTTCTCTAAAACAATATTGCTGTGTTAAACATGGATGGTTAATTTAAGTATAGATTCAACAACTAAAGACCCCATGCAGATAGATATTAATTGCTCAATGAATATTAAACCAAGCAAAGACACGGGGCACTTTATTACTTTAACTGATAATATTATTGCACATCCCAACACGTGTTCAGTGAATATAATAAGATTAGATGAATCATGGATGAATGTTAGAGGCTCAATAAATATTGGAATGGAAAATAGATACAAATCGAATTGAATCCTTGGATGAGTTTCTGTACGGAAAGAGCGGCAATTTGACCAAATCCTGCTTCTATGGTATGGGCCACGAAGAGTATAAAGCATCTATATTGGACACTCATAAGCAGCTTTCAAAGCTGGATGTTTCAGTCCTACTGTGCATAATTCACAAAGTTATGATGGGCTACAGTAGATGCAAGGACAAGGACAAATGTGTTAAAAGGACAAATCAAGGCAGGCAGTGTAGTAAGCTAATTTCCAGAGCAGTAGCTTGAACCTTTTACATTTTGTTTTTTTTTTTATATTATTCGTTTAATTTTGTTTGAAATCAGACTAAGAATTGCTGAATCTGTAAATTTGAATGGTTAAGTTTAGATAATGCGAGAGGTCACATTGAATCCATTTAAGTATTCAGAAATGCAATTTAAACAATAAAAAATTGAGATTTCACCTACATTTATATTGCAGGATTCCGACCAAAAATACCAAAACATAAAATTTTTAGACAATGTCATTTTCAAACAGTGAAAAAACCCTGTTAACAATGGCTTGGTAAGTTGGTGAATATGTTGCTATTCACTCCAGTGAGATTCAAATCCTGTGAATATATTGCTATTCACTCCACTTAGAGCCAGAGCTATGTTTACCCCTTGTGGGCCATCTAACCTATGTAAGCAAGCATTGCACCTATGTTTACCCCTTGTGGGCCATCTAACCTATGTAAGCAAGCATTGCACCTATGTTTACCCCTTGTGGGCCATCTAACCTATGTAAGCAAGCATTGCACACTCATAAACAGCTTTTCAATATTAGATGTTTCAGTCTTATTCTGCATAATTCACAAAGTTATGATGGATTACAATGGATTATAGTAGATGCAAGGACAAATGTGTTGAGGAGAAATCAACAGAGCAGGAACTGTAAGCCAATTTCCAAACAGTAAAAGGCCCTGCCAACAGGGCTTGGTCGGTTTGTGAATATGTTGCGATGCAAGGACAAATGTGTTAAGGAGAATCAAGGACAAATGTGTTAAGGAGAAATCAATAGGGAAGGAACTGTAGTAAGCCTATTTCCAAACAGTAAAAGGCTCTGCCAACAGGGCTTGGTCGGTTTGTGAATATGTTGCTATTCATTTCACTGAGGTTCAAATCCCCAAGAACCAGAGCCATGTTTGCTCCTTGTGCACCATCTCACTTATGTAAACAAGCATTGGACACTTATAAACAGCTTTTCAATGTTAGATGTTTCAGTCTTATTGTGTTTTATTCACAAAGTTATGATGGACTACAGTAGATGAAAGCACAAACCTGCTAAGGAGAAATCAACAGGGAAGGAACTGCAGTAAGCCAATTTCCAAACAGTAAAAGGCCTTGCCAACAAGGGCCTTTGTGTTTTATTCACACAGTTATGATGGACTACAATAGATGAAAGCACAAACCTGTTAAAGAGAAATTAACAGGGAAGGAACTGCAGTAAGCCAATTTTCAAACATGAAAAGGCCTTTGCCAACAAGGGCTTGGTCTGTTTGTAAATATGTTGCTATTCACTATTCTGAGTTTCAAATCCCCAAGAGCCTGGAGTTTCAAATCCCCAAGAACCTGACACATGTTTGCTCCATGTGAGCCATCTAACCCATGTAAATATGTTGTTATTTACTCCACTGAGGTTCAAATCCCAAGATCCCCAGCCATGTGAGCCATCTAACCCATGTAAGCAAGAATGCGTTTTCATGGATATATGTTGTTATTTACTCCACTGAGGTTCAAATCCCAAGATCCCGAGCCATGTGAGCCATCTAACCCATGTAAGCAAGAATGCGTTTTCATGGAACTGCAGTAAAGCCAATTTCCAAACAGTAAAAGGCCCTGCCAACAAGGGCTTGGTCGGTTTGTAAATATGTTGCTATTTACTCCACTGAGGTTCAAATTCCCAAGATCCTGAGCCATGTTTGCCCCTTGTGGGCCATCTAACCCATGTAAGCAGGAATGCATTTTCATGGAATAGGGGCCAGGTGCAAGTGCAAATCCTGGAGGAATTTGGAAAATGTCCCAGTTAGAATGTGCTGCTTGCACATGTTGATTGAAAGCATCTATCAAAAAACAGTACAAGGACCTGGGCCCTCTGGTTCAAGCTCATGCTGGTGTAGCCTTTCCAAAAGAGGATTGACCATACCGCTCTGAAACAACTTTCACGGAACCCACCACAGTAACATCAACGAGATGCATGTTAAGGTGTCTTATAATTGTTACTAAACAGTGAATTTTACACATGGTACCCAATGGTTTTATCTCATGTAAGTCACACCTGTAAAAAGCCACAAGACAAGTAACATACCGTCACTGCAAACTCATCAAAACAAACCGTGCTTATTGCACGTAAGCATGACTGAAATGTATGCCGAAGCATCATCGGTCCATATTCTTGCACCGCTCACCTTAAAGATAATATGGGCATTCAAGTACGGCAAAGTAAGCAAGCCATATACCTACTGTAAGCGACAGATCCTTAATTAAAGCGTGAGATCGATTATAAAACAAAAAATGGTCTCTAAGATATTGGTTGGGGAAGCGAGTGGTAAACTCTGATGCAGTGCAAACGATTTGACAAAGTGAATGTTAACAGTGCAAAAGCCCTTGAACAAAAATACCGATGAAAATCAAACTATTTAATTTAGTTTTCCCTTAACGAAGTATGATCGAAGGAACATAGTGACAAGTGTTTGATTCTCTTCGCGGAATTTTAGGGAAAAAACCCTTTCGGCAGATTGGAATGTTTGGCAGATATACCACTGCCACCATTGGCAAAAGAGTGGGGTAGCTTACCATAAATTGCTTTGCACTATTCCAAAGACTCTCTTTATTCCTTAACGAGTTTAATTCTTCCGATTTCTCTTCAAATAGAAAACAATAGACCGTTTGCATTGAACCACTAACGGCCTTGCAGGTTTTCATTGGTGATCAATAACGGCATTGTAGGTTTTCATTGGTGATCAATAACCACAGTGCAGCATGGCATTAAATGCGCCGTGGGGTGGTATCTTTGAATCTGACAGATTCAAAGACTTATACACCACGCCAAATGTAATGCCGCACTGCAAGGTGGATAGAGATTACCATTTTAATTTTGATTGTGCAAAAGAAAGTGATAAGTTCGTTGCATGGTGGATATTGGTCATCATTTTGAATGATAAGCGGGTTGCATGGTAGATCTTGATCACCATTTTCATTATGCAAAAGAAAGTGATAAGCAGTGCTGTCCAAAGATGCCCTTACCTCCGTGATTGAGCGGCCCCATATTAAATCTTGCAATTGGCGGCAATTACTCTTCCGGCCAAAGTGCTTACTCGGTTTTGAGACAAGGAACAAAGCCCGTAACTCCCTCCATCCTCCCATGAAACATGAAGAAAAGAATTACATTGCAGTGTCACGAATTTATAACTATGGAACTCTAGGGATACTGCAACCCAGTTTTTAACTTAATGGGACATGCCAGTGATGGAGAAAACGCGGATTGGATCTGCCAAGCTGAATCGTCAAAGTCAAGTAGCACCTTACCCCAATTCCAAACCGCTGATGGAATGGACAATTCGCTGCCCAAGACCATACAGCCAGCAAGAAAACGCTCCCAATGGGCCATGATTATCACGATGTGTGCCTTAACCAACTCAAAACCATCGCTTCGTCCTGGAAATCAGTCGGTAGAACCAGTGTCGGTCTGTACGCGCTTTACGATTTCGTGGCCCGGAAGCATTCTGGTTTCTGCCCTTCCCCATGTCCTGCAGACTGCACCGCACACTTCATTCAAAGCCATAGTACATCTCTGGAATTGCTTTCCAAGCTACAGGCAATGTGGCAATGGGAGAAATTCCTTTTATATTGATTTTTATTTTTCTTTACTTTTTTCCGACAAATCAAGCTACTCCGTCCCATCTGCCATCTATTTCACCAATTAAAAAATTAAATAGTGAAATTTTTAAAAATTATCGATTTTATTTTATTTAAAAATAAAATAAAATAAAATGGTTTATTACATTGTCTTTTAAAAACATTAAAATTTTTAGGGAATATATGAAAAAAGAGGAAACAAATGTTTATTACATTGTTTCTTAAAAACATTAAAAAAATAAGTATAATTTGTAAATAAAAAGTATGAAAATTGTTCATTACATTGTTTATTAAAAAACATTAAAAAAATAATATTATAAAAATTAAATATATATATATATGAAATTTTGTATAATTTGTAAATAAAAAGTATGATTGTTTAAATCTTCTAAAAGTAGATTGTGTTAGTTTTCCAAACTTTTAAAATTTCGAGTATACATTTAAAATTAAAATTATTGTTAAAATAAAAAAATTAATTAGAAATTAAAAAAAAAAATGGTAAATCAAAGTTGAAAATTAAAATATCAAAACTATTGTTAAAATGAAAAAAATAAATTAATTGGAAATTAAAAAAAAAATGATAAATCAAAATTGAAAATCAAAATATCAAAATTAAATTAATTAAAAATTTGCAAATGAGAAAATTAAAATAACTTATGGTGATGACCATTAACATCCAAAAGAATATTTAATTTCCATATAAGTTTATTAATTAATATTAATCTAGAGAAATAGCTAAAGGCAATGTCATACCCTAACATAGAGAGCTTTAAATGTTTTGTAACTAAATATTTAATTACCATGTAATATAATAGGAAAAAACACATTTTTGAAAATTTGTGACCATGTGATAAGAGAAAAAAATTATTAATTTTTTTTCCACTATTTAAGTTATTTTTTTTAAGAATTTATGTTTGTTTATCAAAAAATTAATAGAATTTAAAATTTATTAATTTTATTTTTGTTTTTAAAAATTATGTACTTTATTTTATTTTTATTAATTAAAAATGAATAATAAAATTTAAAAATTATTAATTTTATTTTTGTTTTTGTTTTTAAAAAATTGTTTAATATTTTGTTTTTGTTTTTTAATATTAAAAAAATTATTAAAAAATTAATACTAAATCAATATAAATTGACTTGCAAGTGAAAGTATATTCACTATTAGACTTTAAAAGATGCCAACAAAGAGCAAAAGCTAAAGGAAGAGCCCTACACTTGGGAAGCTAAAGAGATGGGGATGTATATCCTTGTAGTTGTTCGTGGTAAAACAGAGATTGCTTTTAAACCCACTCATGATGATTGAGAAAAGGTTATTTGGTGAAGAAGAAAATGAATGTTAAGTAACTCTCTGTGAATATAATTTGTAATGTTCTAGAGAGCCAAACACCATTGTAATTATGCAATTGCTGAAAAATAAAAATTGAGCATAATTTTTCAATGCTAAAGTTTTTCCTTTAGATTTTCTTCAAGGTAATCTTTGTAGTTTATGGTGTTTACCACTATGTGATTGAGACTTTCTTATTTGTTTATTATGTTCTAGTGTATTCCTATATGTATCGCCTTGTTGGAAGGCCATACACACTACCAATTACATGGATTTGCCTTAAACTAATGAATTGCCACTACCATGATTCTAATTACCTCAACAATCCTCCAAATCATTCAAATCACATCACTTAGATCACTAGTTGGTTTCCACAACCCAACTAGTTGTTTGATTGATCATTGGTCTTAGTGCTAACTATATCAAGTAGCAACCAAGGCATTACTTAACAATATCTATTGGTGAAAAAAACATTTGATGGTGCTTTGTTCAAACCACACACACACACACATTTGTTATTGCAATACCAATGACAATAACTATATACACATTTGATATCATAGCAATATCAATGACAATAATTATATACACATTTACTATCACAGTACCATGACAATAACTACACACACACACACTGTTATGAACATAAATATTGATTTTTGATGTTCATAACACACACACACATTTGTTATCGCAATAGCAACGACAAGAACAAAGTGTGTTGCATCTCGTTGATTATTCGATTATATAATGGGTGGGCAAATGTGTTTTTCTTTTTTTTTACTTTGGAATAGAGCCTAGGGAAACCCATCGGGCACTTCCCCTCATTTCGAGGATGGTACCGAAGTAAACCAGATTTTGTAGAAAGTCGAGGTTTTTTCGAAAGCTTGCTCATTTAAGAGCTCAATATGTCACTTGCGGAAATTGAACCTAGGTGGGGGGCGGAAACACCCCTCAACACAAACCACTCGAGGTAAACCCAATCGACAAGGTGGGAAAATGTGTTGATGATAAAAGTGTTGGGTTTAAACATTTAGATATTCATAGCATCTTATTTTGTTGGCTTTTAAATAGAGTGCACTTGAATCTCTCAAGTGTATAACCCAAGGCGAAAGTGCTACAATATATACAATGTTATTGTAACATTTAACCTATAGCCATCCACATATGAAAACATATAAATTTATATTGTCTTGAATGTCGGATGTGCTCTTGACCGAGTGTTGGGTTTGAACATTTAGATGTACAAAGTTTGTTATTCCACTGGCATATTAGAATTGGTGTGAATTGGTTCCATGGGACTAGTCTTGGCATTACAAACAAACAAATCAAGTCTTGAAACCAATAAAGAAACAGAGCCATTCACATCTCTTGGTGAATAATGTTTTCAAAAACATTATCTTGGTTTGAGAGTGATTGTAGAGACATATAATCTCAATTCTTCAAAACATGGATCCATGTTAATAAGACAAACAATCCATAGGCCTACTGTCTACAAATCATATGGTATCAGATCCTAGGTTTGAAAACACTCGATGAACACCCTATATGGTAAACACCCATGGTGGATATCGAGAAAGTGGAGGAGTGTTGCATGGTCTAGAGAGAAGTATAAAACCAAAAATAGTGGGGACTTCTCATGAAGATCATGACAAAGAAGACCTAGAAGTTAGATTTACTTCATTGGAGCAAATCATTGTTGCATTGATTGAAATGGTAATACAACTACTAGTAATGAAGTGTAAGGAAGGACACTTAGCAAAGTCTAGGGATGAAGAAGAAAAGATTGACCCAGAAGATTCCAAAAGTGAGAAGCGTGGAGACTTTAGTAATAATAACTCTCTTCCTTCATCTTCAAATTATTCCATTTAAGATTGAAGCAAAAGTTGAAATAGCCACATATAATGGTCATGTTGATGCTAAAAAATTGAATAGTTTGTTGAAACAATTAGAGGTTTATTTTGGATTTTATCAAATAAAAGAAACACAGTAAATTCATTTTACCTATTTGACAACTCTAAATGTGCTTTGCGATAGTGAGAGAGCTATGTAGATACATTGAGTATAGGAAAAAAATCCATGGTTACAAAATGGGAGGATTTGGGGGCATTGTTGATATCATAGCTATATCCCATCGGCTATGAAGAGGAACAACTCATGAAATGCCAATACCTTTAGCAAGAACAAGGACAGAGTGTACAATAATACATGTATGAATTCCAAAAGAAATCCACTAGGTTGGGTACCTCTTTGGAATAGCTTGAGGTAGTGGTGACGTACCTTATATGACTATTCAACCATGTTTGAAGGCAATTACAACTCCTTGGTGTGATTCAAAGCATAGACGAGGTGAGCAAGAAAGCTCTCTACATTGAGTTGCACTTCGGAAAGGGGCAATTGTGAAAGGGCCAATAAGGTACTAGTGAGACCAAAAGAAAAAATGTTGCAACCACAACCCAATAGGGATTGCAAACATCGTGATGTAGACGGGCACACTGACGAGAAGTGCTAGAAATTTCATTCAAAATTACTTCCAAAATGGAACAAATTCAAGAAAGGAGCAATGAAAACTAACAATATGAGAGAAACCGAGGTAGAAATAAACTTTGATGTAGATGAGGACATAGCCTACGTCACATTACAATAATCAAGGGTCATAGTAGAGAGAAATGCACTATTCCAAATCAAAGTGCAAGTGAAGGACTAAAAGGTAAATGATTTGTTCAACAATGGTTCTCAGTGTAATTTGATTAATGAATCCTTAGTAGTTGAGCTTGGTCTAGAAACTTCTGATCTAGTACAACCGTTTTTCATCAAATTGGATCCAAGAGAAATATACCATGAGAATCACCAAGAGTTGCAAAATCAAGTTTGCCATTAATGTTGATTATGTTGATAAAGTAGAATGTGAAGTTGTGCCACTAGATTCATGTGAAGTGACGTTTGATAGCATATACTTATGGGATAGGGATGTGACTTTCTACAAGAAAGATAACATATATCACTTGGTTAATGTGGAAAGGGCTACCTTATCAAAGCACACAAAGGGAGAGGAAGAATATATGCATTAGCAATGAAACAAGGGTAGACAAGCACATTGATTAAGATGAAAAAGAAGTGGGTATCCTTGATATCTGATGGGGTAGGGGAGTTGGGGAGACAAGTAGAGGCCTTGTGCTTCCATATCCTTCGCAAATCAACTTTTGGAGACAAAAAAACTCCCAATAGGGGAGGTGTGATTCGAAACAAATCTGCAACAAACATCAAATAGTTTAATGTCTCAGCACAATGCAAAGCACACGACCAAACTAAAAGTTTTGGCTATGGAAGTGAATCTCGTGGCTTCAAAATTTGATGATGAGGTCAAAAATGCAGTTTGACATTGTGAGTGGCCCCACGCTAGATCAATCTACTACCACTCACCTCCAAGTACTGCACTACCAATATAAGCATTAAAAATTAAAATTAAAAAGAAGAAAGACAAATCAAAGAAATTTTGATAGGAACACTGCCAACAAAAGACAAAAGGGAGAGGAAGAGTGATGTAGTTGGGGTTGAAGAGATGGGGATGCATGGGCTTCCAATTTCTCCCAACAAAGCCATCACTGACTTTAAACCCATGCACAAGGATTGAGAGGAGGTTCTTTGGCAGAGAAGAAAGGGGCATGGTGAGTAAAAACGTTGTGAATGTAATATGTAATGTCCTAGAGATTCAAACATCATCATAATTTTGTAATTACTAAGAAATAAACACTGAGAACAACCATTCAATGTTGATATTTTTCCTTTAAAATTTCTCCAAGGTAATCTCTATTGTTTATGGTGTTTAATTGTGGTGTGATTGAGGTCTTCCTATTTGTTTTTTCTTCTCTATTGCTATATATATTCGATTTGAAAGTGACTACAAAAACATACAATCTTAATTCCGCAAAACAAAGATCCATGTAGGGTTAAAAGGCCATAAGCCCCCATGCCCCAACCTCCCATTTATAAGGAATCACAAGCCTTGCATAAGATAAGCTAGCATACCTTATGGCCACTCACAAGCTAAGCACACTCAAGTAAATGATCACAAATACCTTCAAATACATAGATTTTCACATCAAGGTTAGTTCAAACACAATAACAACAACTTGATATCATCTTATAAGTATATAAGATGTGACATTACTTCCTAGAAATGTGATTTCAAAGAAATAGGATAAAATGGAAAAGAGGCTAGGGTTTTAGTTGTGTGCATGATAAAATTGTAATTAATACAAAATCAAGTATATATATTGAGGGCTTTAATAATAATCCCGAGATTTAGTTAAGTTATTAAACATAGAAATGGTCTCCTGAAAAGGTTTAATAATTAGTTTTACCTCAAGTATATGCTAGTTCAGTTTTCTATACAACAACAAGAGTAGTAGGCATCTTGTTGCCATATTGAGCTCTACACCGTGATTGATATGCTTTATTGTTGATCAAAACTATAGTTGGCAATCTCTAGCCTCCTAGCTTCATGATTCAAATGTTTAAGGTCACACAATAAAATTAACCAAACAATTCAAAAGTTGCAAAATTACTCTAACTATCTCAACAAAATTCAATCTACTTAGAAAAGTCTAACTCCCACTTTGATCAAGTGGCCCAATCCAATCGGTGGCTAAATCGAGTCACAAGGAGCATAAAGACTAGACACCTCATGGCTCATTCCTAGGATTTTCTTCAATCTCTCGAGTCTCTAGTCCCATTGGCATAATATCTCTTCGATGGACAAGGTTTGAAAACTATTAGCAAAAATATTCAAATTCATAAAGCCACATATATGAAAAGCCCATTTCTTTAAACAATATTGGTCATGTTCACTGATAGATTTCATAATGCATAGTCGCATAACTTTCAAAAAAAAAATCCACTGACACAATATAAAAAGGGCTTAGTTGGAAGCAAGAATGAAAGATCTAGAAGTGACACCATTTCCCAGGCATGCGACAATTCATATTAACCCTGCTTACCAAGTACCAAACAATTCATAGTAACCCTGCTTACCAAGTACCAAACAATTCATAGTAACTCTGCTTACCAAGTATCAAGCCATAAAGAATGTTTTCATTCATTTATACAGTTGGAATACAATACACTTCTCAAGGCTATTGTGAGTTGTCAACAAAGCTTACTATGTGTTTAGTAGTAACAATTACAACTTGTTTAGAAGGGTGAGTTTTTGTGAGTCATCCATGTCTCATCATTGCTTGTCTCTAATACCACCTCTATTATAAGTAGTGAGTGAACATAAGAACAACCCACTAATCAGTTAAATATCATGCAGATATGAGCCTTGCCATCATTGCATTAATGAATACCATTTGGTTAACTAGACTAGTTGAATGTTGTGCCCACTTCTCAACATGATAACATGCCTAGCTATCCATATCCTATATAAAGATCCACATGTGTCTAAAGGTAATGCATAATACCCACACATCAACGAAGACTGCTCCCAAAGATAATGACATTCTCTAGTTTTGGGGTGAAATTCATCAGTTTTCAACTCTTGCTCTCTACATGTTCTTCATTGATGCGATGGACTTAAATATGTCATCAGTCAAAAGGTAAATACATGAGGGAAAAGATAAATCCATCAATCCAAATGGTAATTGCATGAGAAAGGAATGTAGTTGTAGGGGGATGAGAAACATTCATAAAAACATTTGCCATGGAAAAAATATATACATCCATGAGTTGCATGAGTTTTCTAATAGTACTATTAGGTCTAGCATGACAACCAATTGAAATATGATTCATTTGAAACTTGCACTCATTAATCTCAACTTCTTGGCAACCACATTTCTTGAATTAGTAGGAAATTTGAAAACTTTGATGAAGCTCAAGGTTAACACTTCTCAAAGGGGATAAAACTAGATGTTCCCCACTGAGACTCTTCTAGAAAGATTACCCAACCTTGAAGCTCTCGATTTTTTGGCTTTGAGAGGTGAATTTATAGTTTTTTTTTGTTTGCCTCTAGAAATGGATCTACAATACATTGCAATTTTTGGAATGAGTTCATGTATTTGTGTGATTGTGTATATTCTAGGGTGTATAAATACATCACAAGATCATTACTGACTCTATAATCATTATATCATTAGTGGACGCCATATAAACACAAGTTCATGACTGATGCAGAGCTAGGAAGTCGATAATTGTAAACAAATACAGAGATTAGTTACAATGGTTACCTATAAAGGAATTGATTTCAATGGATTTTCACAAATCTCAAAAAGCATTTAACGACAACAATTGTTTTGGCTTCTTAAAATAGCTTTTAATTTTCAAAATAAACATTATATTCGTAATTATTAATTATTAGAGGGTAAGATCAACATGTACTATATGCTTGCCCGCAGGGCTGTAGACGAATTGGCAAGTGTCGTGTATATGGAAGGAAATTTGTAAAGGAGGTCTCAAGTTCGATTCTCACCCCAACTAACCTGTGCGCCATTCATGTGGGCTATGTGGATGCACCTGGGGTTATAGTGGTAGTCGTCGGGTATCGACCTCGTGTCACGCGAGTACAAGAACCGGGGAGTTGTCGATTCCCCCAGCTAAAAAAAAACATGTACTATATGCTTTCCTACTTGTTTTGTGTTGTAGTGGGGGCTTTCCTCATTTAAATTACTAGCATGTTAATGTTAACAAACAACTTTTGTAGTGGAAGTTGAAGTACATAGTTTCATTTTTACATACATGACTATCAAATTCAATTAATATTACCATGCAAAGTAAGGAAGGCAAGTTTTTTTAGAGAATGGCTAGTTAGCAACCAAGCTTATACAATTTACTTTTTAGGTATATTTTAAAGTATTGTACACTATGTATATATAATAGATAATCTTACTCGACTTTTTAATGGGCATTAACTAAATTGAATGAAATCTTGATTTTGTATAAGACTTATTAACAACAAATTGTAATTGAGCATACTAGCGAAATGATAGTTTCAATTACATAGGTTGGTTGTCTTTTTTCTCCTTTGCTTTCTCTTAAACATATATTCATCAAACCTTGGAGATGGATCGTTGTTGTTTATGTTTCACTTTACTAGTGCTCTACAATGTTTACCAAATATACAAGAGGAATAAAAATAACAACGAAGGATGGTATTTTTTTGTAGTATTAAGCGCAAGATATATGAAGATCAAGTACTATGTTCATTCTCTAAACTGGCTTGCAGTGAAGAGGCTTTTTGTTGGAGCTATTTCAATGAATTATCTACTCTTACAAAACATATGCTCTTAAATTATAACCAGTTGATTGTTTGAGAGCACATTTTACAATTGCTATTGTTGAGCAATTTAACTATTACTTCATTGCTAAGAGATTTTCATAGTTTTGTTGATGTTGGTATGAAAAATCATTCCACTTGCATTAACAATGTTGAAAGAGATTGTCTTATTTCATCTTTTTTTTAAATCAATTGTAAAGGCTATGAGAGAAAAAGGCATTCATGCAAACCACACTAATCCCAACACAAATGCAACAAAAGTGTGCAAAAGATTTAAGAGTAAATCCATATAGACAAGACACATGAAGAAGGTGTCATTGGTTATGTCCATGTTGCAACGATGGTTTATGAAGTTGTGGCTTGGGTGTTCCTTACATAAGTGCAAGTTGGGGTGTTTTGGAACTTTTTGAGAGTGTCTTGTATGCCAAGCAGTGGTTGCATGATGTTCAACATAATACATTACCATCTTTGCGATGTAGGATCTACTCTCTATCGAAACACAATCATTTTTTTTAGCTACTTCAAGATGCCTAGCATAATCTTTAATGAGTGATTTCAAATTATAGAGAAATTTGGCAACAACAATCAGAGCTCTCACTTCACTCTAAAACTGTCCAGTGTTCTAAAGCAGTAAATGAGGCGACTGAAGCACTAGTTGTCCTATAAAGATCCATAATATAGCACTCTAGAAGAATCTAGATGTCCAGAAGGAGCCTGCCAATAAATTTAACTAGTGAAGTGAAATTGGCGCACAAATTTCATGAGAGGGGCAATGAAGTGTCTTTGAACAATCGTACTCATGGAAGGTATAGTGAAAACAAGTAGTAACAGTTGCAACCAACACAACTAAAATTAAGACAACAAAGATAATGAAACATTAATGAGTGAAAAACAAATATAACATTAATTAACATAACAAGTTTTAGCATCAATAAAATAAACTTCATATTGTCCAAAAAAACAAAATTAACTCACCCCAATATAAAACCAAATATATATATTTAATTGAAATTTTACAAACTTTACCTATTTAAAATTCATATATTCTCAACCTAAAATGCAAGGACTAAAATAAATAATTTATGATAAGAAATGTGTATTTTGAAGGTGCGCACTTTTACTTGCTATACAAAATTGTAATAATTTTGTATATCGATTATATTACCCTAATGATTGAAGGATTTCTATGGGTGCAT
>ML824858.1:55708-66156 GCA_009831015.1 Picea engelmannii | reverse complement strand
AGTGACTTAGGAACTTAATGCACCAAGTGGGTTTTTATTTAAGTTGGGTGAGTGAAATTAAATAAAGTGAATATTAATGGAGCATTTAATTTCAACCGTTGATCTTGGGCAATGTGAACCCTTGGATCAAAAGGGAAACCTAAAAGTCACTTAGGGATTCTAAAGGAGGAAAAAGGCCAAATGAGAATTCATTCTTTCCAAGAGAGATTGAGAGATTGAGAGAGAGCAAGAGAAGAGAAGTTTCTAATTTTCTGAAGAAGGGTTTGTAGCAAAGAAGTGGCACGATTTCCAAGGCAAAAGTTGGGCACGGATTTCGAGGCAGCCAGCAGTGAGAATAAATCCGTACGGTACGGATTTGGTACAGCCACATTTATTGTTCCTGTTCTAGCCGTACAGCAGCTCGTTTTTCAAGGAAAAGGGCGCATTTAATGGTCTGTACAGACCGTACGACCGTCGTACAGCAACAACAATTTCTAGGCGCGATTTTCTAGACAAATCGTACAGCATTTAATGTTGGGACAGTCCGTACGGTACGGCTGTCTGTGCACAGATTTCGAGGGTGGCTGTGTTGGGTTTCTTCCTGTAAATTTCAAGCACGAAAATCGAGGGAAGAGATAAGTACATGCTGTTGGTTTTATTTTTGCTGATATGTAATTTTCTGAAATTGAAGAAATAAGAAGAACTCACTCTCTCTCACTGGTTTTCCCCACATTGGGGTTTTTCCAAGGTCATTTGACCAAATATCATTGTGTCATTAAATGTTTGCTTGCTGGTATAATTTCTTAGTTTTAAGACAGCCATTGAAAAGATCATTTATTTCATGTGTTTCAGTCAAATGTCATTTTAATATTTAATGCATATTAATGTTTGCAAATTTCATTAATATTGGGAAAGGGCATTAAACATTTGGAGTGATAAGGAGTGATTGAAACCGGGATTGGGATAAATTGCAGGAGTGAGAAAACACAGTAAAAATCAACATCCTTGACTTAAGGAATGATTCACCCAATAGGTCACCTTGTCAACCCTCCCATACCTAAACTTGGCAAATTGCATAGGTTCTTTGAGCACTTGTTTAATTTGATGAGGTAGTTTTTGATGTACATGCTTAGATGGCTCTTATATTAAAAGTGATTTTACTTGCCATGATGCTTTGACTTGAGATCCTTGGAGGGTGTACTTGTCTATCTTTGCAGGACCTTGTTGATGGACATTTTGGAGGAACAAGCCCAGCTTGGGCCTTCATTGGGGCAGGAAGCACACCAGTTGGATGCCATAGCCCAGACCTTGGGGCCGCACAGGAGAGGAACATTGCCTTTGGAGGTAAAGGAAGAGACCTTGGAGGATCTCACCTAGCCCTTGCAAGCCCAACGATTTGCCTTTGGAGGCTAAAACATCACTTTGGAAGGCTTGACGTCACCCTAGGGCTAGGGTTTTGGTGGTGATGATGTTGTTTTGATGGACACTTGGCATTTTTGGAGGAGGAAGGCCTTTTGCATCACAAAGATGAGCCTAGCACATGGAGGAGACTTAGGAGGCCCAACAACCTCCTCCCTTTCCTCAACGACTTGCTAATGTGTCAAAATGTCACACTAGAGAGGGTTGACGTCACCTTTTAGGGTTTCTTATGTGCATTTTTAAAGTTAAATTTAAATTTATTTTGTAAAGGGGCAAAATAAAGGGAGAATGGCTCCCTTATTTTATCGTTTACCCTAATTTATGTGAACAAACATTTTTTAGGAGTTTTGTGTAAATAAGAATCAATTTCATTTCATTTGACATAACTCTCTCATGTGAGAAAGACTACTTGGCTGAAATTTTCTCCCTACTTGGGCAATTTGGATCATCTCTCTCTTGTGCAACTATCTTATGGTGTTTTCTCTTGGTATAATGTGTAGTTAAGGTAGTGCACACCTCTTGGAGGCTTGTTCTCTTGCTTATGGATGGATATTGCTTGGTAACTAGGGTTTGATCTTGCTATTTTATGAAATCGGTAAGGAAATTTCTGCATTTGTTGGTGTTTTCCTCTAGTTGCATTGATATTCTTGTCTAAAACCCTTGGAGGAGTATAAGAGCATACACCCTCCACCAAGGTTCATATTATTTGCTAGTTGAATAGCCATCTTTACAAGGTTGCTAGGAGTAAGAGGGCTTACACCCTCCTAGCCTTACCTTGGTTAGTTTTGCATGCTCTAGGGAGTAGAAGAGCCTACACCCCTAGTGATATTGTGGATCTAACTCTTACATTCAAGACTCCATTTACCCAATAGATACAAATCACTAATCTTAAATTGCATTGGAGAAATCAAATATTGCATTGGAATACGTGATTTTGCGAGATATTCAAATTGTTTAAAGTGGAATCAATTATTTTCCTTAATAGCTTGCTTGAGCCACTAGGGCGTCTTGATTAGTCAAGGACATCTTATTGTTATTATAAAATTTATGCTACAGCCATTAGGGATGCAGCAAACTCATCTAAACTTCTTTCTCTTATTCACTTTTTAACCTTCAGAAATTGCTAAAAAACTGCCATAATAACCTACTAATCTTAGCGCATCTTTTGGGTGGTTTATTTGTGATTTTTGACGGTTGAATTTTGCTGCTGTAGCAACTTTTGCTACAGTCATAAGGCTGTCATAATATCTCTTCAGTAACATTTCTTAACAGCCTTATTTTATCACTAAAGTCTAGCTCTATCCTACTTGAGTTATACTAGTCATTGCTAGCTTAATCTCTTGCATCTTTACTTGACTTTCATTGACATATCTAGCAGTTTCTATTATCATTTACTTGTTGATCTATATCATTGTTTACTGCTGCTATATAGGACAGCAAGCTTCAGTTGCTTGTCCATTCAAATATTGGGCTTGTATACTTCTCTTTTCTCGTCTCAGGCAGGTACATTTCTCTTCTGCAGGTACTCAAGCATCTGGCAACCATTGACCATCACCGAAACTTGTTTCCAAGCCATCTTCCACTTCTTAGCTTGACCTATAGGGGCATCATCTTCCATTACTCCACTTTCCGTCTCATTTCCCCCCTAGGGTCACCCGGGACACCCCCCTTGTGTAGGATTTCTCCTTCACTAAAGCGAGGGGAGGGTTTATCTAAGGTGACATTGGGTAGACTCTCCCGTAGTTCTCGCCATCTTGTGGATTGGGTCGGGCTTTGCCCAACCTACAATTTGTGTGATAACAGACCCACACATGTTGAGGGTAAACATTAGAGCAAATAACTACCTTGGCAAACATGGTTGAGGTGCATTAAGCACGTGAGGACATGTACCACATAATTAGAGGAGCACCTTGCACGAGGACACTTGGTGAACAAACCACCATGTAAAAAGGAGCCTTGGGCTAACAACTTGTTGGATAGCGCACCATCTTGGAGGAGGGGCGTTGGGCATGTTACCCCTTATATTGTATGAAGATTGTTTGAACACCCTGCCCAAGCAAGTTGTGAGGATTTTGGGTTTGGTTGTTGTTTTGATGCATAGTTGTTTATAGGTTATCACCTTGGTAGCATCATCATTCCACGTGTTGAAGGCTTGCATGCTTGATCTTGATGGAGCGCTAGCCTTGATGAGGGTCTTGCATACATTATTATACATTTCATTGACCCCTAGTACTTTGCATTGAGAGGGAAAACCATCAAATAAGGGTTCTCCCTAAGTATTATGGTTTATTGCGTGACTTGATTGCTCATGAAAGTGGTGCACTAGTTTGTTTTAGCATGATGGCATTGATATCGGTCTTTGTGCACTTTGAGATTGATGTTGGTTACTTGGATGGATGAGATGTTTTCTAGAGGAATGCTGCACACTTTTGGCACACCTATCTAGGGCACATGCCTTGGGATCCTTGATGGGGAAGTGCATCTCTTGAGAGGTGTGTCACTTGTGCACATGTTCCTAGAATGCCCTCCTCTTTTACCCATGGTTTTGGAGATGATGTGAAGGTTTGTCCACTTGGTTTCACATTGTGGCACATGTTCTAGCTATTTTATGCTTCTCTTTGGAGGTTGCACCACCCTTGGATGCACATTCTCCTAGGTTGTTCCACTCTTTTGATCTTCAGATTAACAAGGGTTGGTTGTTTGCATGTGGATACATGCTCTTAGCACAGATGAGGAGTTAGATTTTCTCATAATGAATAGATTGAGGTTTCATGCACATTCTTTGAGGGAATCCTTGTTTTAAGGGGTTGTTCTAACAACCATTGCTCACTTTACACTTATATCTATGTAGATCCACTTTATGTGAGATTGGTTAGCATAAATTGAGGAGTGTCCCACATCTTATTGGCACACACATTGAGGTCACCCTATGTTTTAGGAGTTGTTATAACAACTAATGGACCATTGGGCATGTTACCCCCTCCCACCTAAGGGTAACTAGAGAAGATCAGTGTCCATGATCCACATTTGCATACAATGATCTCCATGATCCACATTTGCATACAGTGATCTCCATGATCCACATTTGCATACAACCCATCAAATGCCTCCCCCCTCATCATTACTCAACTCATTCACTTGATCAGCAAGGTTCATCTAAAGATGGTGGCCCAACACACATGAGGTACACTAGTCATTGTTTCAAATAAAGTGTTACATTTAATGAATTAGGCATTTAGGTGAGGATCATGGGTTAAAGTCAGATAATGGATCATGATGCTTGGAAGTTATGCTTTTTGCCTTGTTTCACCTTGGTGGCCATCATTTGTGTCCTAGTTGTTGATGTTTGGACAACATCGGGAAGACATTCTCTAAAGATAATAATCAATAATAATTATATTATTAATTATTATCTTTAGAGAATGTCTTCCCAATGTTGTCCAAACATCAACACTCCCTCTCAACGAGGGAGACATTCTGCAGCATGCCACTCTTGTCTTTGAAGTATACAAACTTCACCCTAGACTCATGACACTTGTTTGTCAGTCTTGGGAGACATCTCTCTCCCACCTGAACTGAGGAGAAACTCCTTTTGCGGCTCTCCCTTTGAGCCAATTAATTCAGGCTCACTCCGGGTCCGCATGTAATAACATATAGCATCTTGACTCTTTATCATTCCTTGTCAAATCGCCATGACTAGGACAAAGACTATACCAAGATCTTTCACCACAGGCACACACCTATGAGTGAATGTCGGCTTGATGCTAACTGACACGTGGAAAGCACTTCAAGCACCTCGAGTCCATATTATTCCTTATCATGATCAAGGAAGGACTACGTCTAGGCCCATTTATCACAAGTGCACCTTTGTGATAAATGTATCCTATCTCCCTTGGTCTGCAGCCCAATGTAGGAGAAGTTATGCCCGATGTTAAAACATCAACACTCCCTCTTAGCTAGGGAGGTATCTTTCCATAGTAGTACACAACTATTGTCCAGAGACACGCAGTCTCCGCCAATGGTACAAAACCACCATAGTAGTAAAAGATTTGTCACACATGGCACTCCCAGGTGGACTTCTAGAGGGTACTCCCTCTAGGAACACTTAGGGTCAACTCCCCATAGTGTGAGACATCAAGGGTCAACTCCCTTGACATGTCCTCATGTTCTCTGAACATGGGACGATGGGCTATAAGCCCAAATGCACTTATTCCTTCTCGAATAAGTGTCCTCACAAAGCAACTCAACTCAATTCACAGAGGAGTACAATCTGTAGAAAGTTTGTCACACATGGCACTCCATGTTGACTTCTAGAGGCTACACCCTCTAGAAACACTAGGGTCAACTCCCATAGTGTATGACGTCAAGGGTCAACTCCCTTCACATGTCCTCATGTGCTCTCCACATGGGACGTTGGGTTATAAGCCCAACTGCACTTATTCCTTCTTGAATAAGTGTTCCACTTATCCCTTCTCGGATAAGTGTCCTCACAGATCAACTCAACTCAATTCACAGAGGAGTACGATCTGGACAAAGTTTGTCACACATGGCACTCCATGTGGACTTCTAGAGGCTACACCCTCTAGAAACACTAGGGTCAACTCCCATAGTGTATGACGTCAAGGGTCAACTCCCTTGACATGTCCTCGTGTGCTCTCCACATGGGACGTTGGGTTATAAGCCCAACCGCACTTATCCCTTCTCGGATAAGTGTCATCACAGATTAAATCAACTCAGTCACATTGGAGTACGATCTGGAGAATGTCTCAGGAAGCTGCAACCATCAACACTCCCTCTCAGCGAGGGAGGCATTCTCTCGCACGCCAAGTCTGTCACGGAAGTACTTAAACTTCATCCTGGTTTGGTAAGAACATCAACAACCTGCTCATCTGTAGGAAGGTACTGCACCAATACTTCCTTCCTCTGCACCATGTCTCGGATGGGATGGTACTTGATCTCAAGGTGGTTCAATTTGTCACGAAACACTGGATTATCAGAGATCTTCACACAACTTTAGTTACCATAATGAATAATGGTGGAATCCAGCACATGTTGGAATAAATCTGTAAGGAGCTTGTGAAGCCACACTGCTTCACAGACTGTCATACTTAATGCAATGTACTCTACTTCTGTTGTGCTCAAAGCCACAGAAGTTCGTTTCCTGCTACACCAAGAAACCATGGAAGATCCCAAAGTGAAGCAACACCTGAAGGTGTTCTTTCTGTCCACTGCACTCCCTACCCAATCAGAGTCAATATATTCCTGCCATATCATATCAATACTGGAAGTATATCTCAGACCATGTCAAACTGTGCCTCGCAAGTATCTCGACACATGTTTCACAACAATCTAGTGTGTTTATCTCAACTGACTTATAAACTTGGCTAAGTGCACTCACTGCATAGCAAATATTTGGTTTGGTGTTAACCAGATACATCAATTATCCAATCAGCTGTCTATACAGAGTCAGATCAATTTCGTCAAAATCGAAAGAAGACACTTAGTTTCTTTAGATTCGTCATCATTGGTATAGCCACAGGCTTGAAGTTCAGTATCTCAAACTTATTCAATATCTCAACTGTGTACTTCCCCTAACTCGGGAAGATCTCATCAGTTCTTTGCCACACTGCTAGTCCTAAGAAGTAGTGAATCATACCAAGGTCCTTCATCTCGAACTCAGAGACCAACACATACACGCATTCAATAATAAGGCTCTCTGTACCGGAGAGGAATAAATCATCAACGTAGAGGACCAGAATTAGGGACTCACCATTAACAATATTGTAGTACAGGTTGGGATCGAAAACACTTTGTTGAAGCCAAAAAATCATTAGGTGTCCATCGATCCTTGCATACCAAGCTCGAGGTGGTTGCTTGATTCCATACAAGGCCATCTTTAACCTGCACACATGAGACTCCTTCTCATGTATCACGAAAGCATCTGGATGCTCGATGTATACTTCTTCCTTTATCTCTCCATTGAGAAAGGTTGTCTTTACATCCATCTGATGTACTCTCTAACCCATGGATGTTGCAGGGCAAATAATCATCCGGATAGAAGTGTATCGAGCAAGAGGAGATGTCTCCTCATAATCTACTCCCTCCACCTGAGAGAATCCTTTGGCAACAAATCTCGTTTCGTGCCTCTCAATGCTCCCATCAACTGTGTGTTTGATCTTGTAGATCCATTTGGAGGTCATACAGATGTCCCTTCAGGTCTCGGAACAATATCCCACACATCATTCTTCGTGATGGACTGATACTCCTCCATCATGGCATCTCTCCATACTAGCTGACTAGATGCCTCCTCATAACATGAAGGCTCAAAATGAATGATGTGGCTCATAGCTATGGCATAGCATGAATATCTCTAAAGTCTCTTGCTCTCTCAAAAGGTACCACGAGGAACTGCATGTCCTTCTGCCTTGACGAGCCCATGTAGGTCTCTTCAGACCTACTACAATATCTCTGGGAACATCAACTGGAGGTACAAGATCAATGGGATCAATAGGCTCAATTGTCTCCCTCTAAACTGTTGGAGGGTGAGGGGGAGAAGGAACCATCTCTTCTTGTTTCTCACTATCAATATCCATGTGAGATCCTCTAGATCTCATGAAGCTACCTCCTCCTCAAAGGTAACATCTCTGCTCACCTCAATCTGATTTTGACCAAGGATGTAAATCCAGTATGCCTTCGAAGACTCATTGTACCCCACAAATGTACCCTTTCTTCCTGAAGGGTCTAGCTTGGTCCTTTTCTCTTTGCGTATATGAATGTATACTAGACACCCAAATATCCTGAAGTGTCCAACCTCAGGCTTCACTCCGGTGAAGGACTCCTCGAGAGTCATGTTCCTTAAAGTCTTATTAGGACTGTTGTTTTGAACATACATTGCATTCATAGGATTAGTGTTTCACAAATGAATATATCCATATACTTTTTATCTCAAATACTCTGCAAATAAATAGGGCAGTCGTCCTGGAAATCTGAATTCCAAATTTCCCAAAACAGTAAGTTGTTTACATATGTTTGATCATCATGTTGAGAATGAATGTGTCGGTTTCGCTAAAATCCATTGATTCTGGAAACGATGAAGCGAACAATTCCACAAAAGATTGAAGTAATGGGGAACGAGGGTACTATTGGGAGGCCTTGATAGGGGTAATGTACCATTCCCAACCTTACTTAACATCTTTCATCCATGTTCCTCCCGTTGTCCTATCTTCTGTAAGTGGTTGTTACATGTATCCCAAAAAAGCATGTACCTTTATCCTCCTATGAGAAGAAGGGGCTTGAATGCCCAAGGTTGATGGTTGAATAGGATGACAAATGATAAAATCAAAATCCAAACAACTAACTTGAGCTCGACCCCCTCACTATGTGGCCATCGCCCCAAGTCCTAATGTATTAAACACATATCAAATTAAAAGGGATTAATGCATAAACTAAAAAGCATCTTGCAAAGCAATAAATGAATAATCAAAAGGAAAGAATAGGGATTTGGAAAGACACAATGTCGAGTAAAGGGTAACTCAAGCACCAAGCGCTCCCTCTACAAAGGCACTCATGGAGATGAAGTCACATGTGGCCTTGCATGTCAATGACTCCATGACCATGAAGTAATCCCCATCTCACATCATTCACTTATACTTACACTTTGATGGGTTTCTCTGGAACTAGTCCCTTACTTGGGTACTGGCACACCTAATAGGGTCTTGTGATGGTCCTCCCATACCTAAACCTGGCAAATTGGATAAGGTCTTAAGCTAGTGTGAAGTTTGAAGAAGATACCTAATGTGAATTGTTTGCGTGGCTCTTGTATTAGACTGTGGCTTACTTTGTATGATTCTAATGACTCTCTTGTCCTCAATTAAGAATTAGAACAATAAATACACCAATACTTAGGCACTCAACCTAAGGTTTATGATTTTAAATTTTTAATTAAAATATCCCAAACTAGTTAGGTGTGTTCACATTGGAAAAAGTGAAAATATAAGAATTGAGGAGTTATTATAAGGTAGGACTTTGGGATTTTAAGCTAATTATGCCATGCACCTCTTAAGAGATGGAATGAAGTCGAATATTAATTGGGGGTTTTACCTAGAGAAAATGTCAAGATGTAATGCGATACATAAATCATCTAGGTAAATGGTGAGAAGGTGAAAATGTATGTAAGTGGATTTTACCTAGGAAAAAGTTATAATATGCTTGCAATAAACAAATTTTCCTAGGTAAAATTGTAGAAATGACATGAATATGAATGGAGCAAGGTAAATGCATCACCATGTTAGAGGAAAACCATGCAACAGTAAGTGAAAGTGATTAGGAAGTGACTAGGTGACCACCATGATGAAGATCTCTGAAGAAAAAGATATAAACCTAAAGCAACCTCCACCAACATTCCAACCTTTTGAAGGCTAGAATCACACTGCCAATCTACACAAGACCATTTACCACTCATGTCAACATGAGGGGTAACAATTATCATGGGGTATCTCTCTGACATGTATTTTTATGGTGATCTAGCATATTTACCTGATGGTGTAAATGTTGATGTTTGTAGCATCAGATAGGTACTTCCACATTGGTTTTGTGTCTAACATGTGGAAGTTGTCATTAATACCTCTCAAGACTTAGGAAATTCAATTTATTAAAGTGAATGCCTTTTTATAATTAATTGGGTTTATTTTAATTAGATGCCTAAGTCTTTGGCATTAGTGAATTAAATTAAAACTTAGCCATTGATCTCAAGTATTGGTGAGATCTAATCTCAGATTTAGGGTAAACCCAACATTATAAAAGGCAGTTGAGGTGAGAGGAGGAGACACAGCCAAAGTTAGATAGTGAAATCTCATTCTATTGGGTAAAGGACTTTCATCCAAGTGTGGAGGGGTAGGGTCTGTTATCCTTGTTTTCTAGGGATAACTAGGAGATCATGTCTCGAGGCCCACAGGTCCTAGACATGGAGTACCGAGAGCAGGATTGACCTGAGCATGGCCCTGGAGGGCCCATCCTTCTTCTTCTTCGCCAGATTTGTCCTGTCAGCAGCA
>ML824858.1:0-30302 GCA_009831015.1 Picea engelmannii | reverse complement strand
AGTCTAGCACAGTTTAAACTTTATTGTTTTGGACCTTTCGATCTTCATAATTCAGTGCAGATGGCCTATTTTGTAATCATAACTATTTGGTCATGACTCATGTTATTGTTGACAGTTGCTAGATGATTGATTTCATTCCATAATTTAATGGCCTAGTTTGAATTATATGGCTTAAAAAATTGTATGTTGGTTTGTAAGTTTGTAATTGCTAGATTCTAGATGGTTGATGCTCGAATGATTAATCATTGATATACTACTACTTACTACTATGGATGCCATTTTAATGTTACAATGTACAAATATGCATGTTTTCTTACATTTTGCAGCTAATTTGTCTTTCTGCATGTTTTTTTAATATAAACGCAATATGTATAAAAAATTATATATATATAATAGACGCTCCCGGGACACTTCACTCCCGAGGATTTTTTGAAAATGACACTCCCGACGCTCCGCTCCCTAAAAATGCTCCCGCTCTGCTCCGTGCTTTGGCAACATTTGTTGGAGCACCTTTGAAGTTTTAAAGTTCGTCATTGCTTGTCGCTGCTGTCGGATGGTGCCACTACATGTCGATGTTGTCGGAGGTATGTACTTATATATGTTTAAAACTGTATCACTATTTTGAGTGTCATTGCAGGAGAAGGGATCTCTAGTCTAAGCAACAATCATAGATCCAGAAGGATCTTAGATCCAGCACATTGAGAGGAACAACGCTTAGGACTTAAGGTGGCTAAGACCTTTTACAAGTTCATCATGCAACATCTCTTATTACAATTTTTTATAGAAATGTAAAAAGAAAAAGGTTGGTCTTTATGACCGGCTGAACTTCTAAATTTTGAACATGAAAATGTTCAATCTTTGGCGGCTCGCTGGAAATTCACCCTAGTGCAACTTGGTGGATAACATTGGCTCCATATGGGGACGTGTGCTTGATCTTTAAGAAAAAGGAGAGCATGCGAGAATCCAGAATCTGTCCCTACATCACAAACATCTCGCCAAAAACAACATTAACGACATGTATATGAAGACCAAGTCATGTAGAAAATTGGCTGAAGTAGAAAACATATGTAACAGCCATGTCATGGATGAAATAAGATCTCAGATGTCTAAACAATCCCTGTCTGGGATGACTTGTTGAAGATCCTTTACCAAGTTTTATCAACTTGGCCCATTTCTTGGGATCAGACCACCCAAGAAGCATGTTCATTTCTTTATTCAACCAAACATTAAAGTCTGGCAAGCCTTGTAAATTTTTGATGAATATCTGCATTGGACTGTCATGGTGGAAGCCCAACAACTGCTCATAATGATTTGACATTGATAGACCGAAGTTGTCTTCCACTCTTCCATTATCTATTATTGATTCTTTTGACGGATGAGAGATTGGAAGTGGAACTGTCAAGACCTCTGCTTCACTGATCATTTGAGGTTCATCATAACTGTCAAAGATCTTCTCCGAGGAGATGGATTTCTCGGGAGGAGGGTGGGGATCTGAATTATCTGGATATTCAATCATTTCAAACTCAAAATCCTTTGTTTCCTCATGACCAATTAATGACTCATCTATAGGCTCTTTCGGAATTTCCAGGCGAAATTCCCTTTCTTGTTCATTGTAAAGTTCTGGCTCTATAGGATCTGAATACTTGATGCAAGCTTATGCCTCTGCAAGGCGAGCCTTCATGGCCTTTAACTGTTTCAGATAGATAAATTCCATGGCTTGAATGACTTCTTTAAACTTCTGATTGGAATCTGGTGAAGCATCATTCTTAACATCTGAATTGATTGTTATCAGTGCTCCTGATTCTCCTGCAGGCCGTCGACCCTGTGGCCCTTCCGCCCTCCACCCTCCTCCTCGACGTTGTCGAAGTTCTCCCCATTGGCTCTGCTTCAGAGTCCGTCCTCAGCTACCAATGTCGGCTTCCACCTCACCTTCTCCTCAGCACGCGTCGCCCAACTTGGTGTTGCTGCGGTGGCGGTTACTGGCCCTCCTCCTTTGGCCTCGTCTCCCTCTTCCGGACCGCTCTCTCCCCATCAAGGATGTGCTCCCCTTGGTGCTTCATTGGCAGCGACTTCAGGTCCTCTCCATCCAGCTCCAGGCCCCTCCTTCAAAGAGGTGGCTTCACACCATGGTAATCCGCATGCAACAGCCCCTGAGGTTACCTCTCGTCAAATGTCACAGGAAGCCCTAACTCATGCTCGTCATTACAGCAAGCACGCTTTGGTTGGCAGGTTTAACTTTCCATCTTTCTCCCGCTTATCCATCCCATTACACTGGTCCGGGCATTGGGTTGGCCAAATAATTAAGGGTTGTATCTTACCTTGTGGGAAGAAGGGGCTAAAGGCCCAGAGGGTAAAAGCAGCTGGAAAAAGATAAAAGCCTAAAAATGAAACCTCGAGATGTTTCACCCAGGGATCCCCGAGAAAGCAGTAAAAGGCTTCTCAGCAAGAAACAAAGGGACCCATAAAAAATAATAAAACAAGACCTAGTTATAGGATAGGGGGTCTCATCACGAGCCAGCCTATTAGGTCCATGGGCATCCAGCGGTATGACACTATTAGCAGCTGGTCACCACGCCAGGGTAGTGGCTCTTGGTGGCATAGCCAAGAGAAAGGGGGTCTCATCACGAGCCAGCCTTCTCATTTCCGTGAAATGCTTGTGGGTAACATTGCCACCACTGGTCACCACGCCAGGGAAGTGTCCCTTAACTAGCTTCTTGAAGAAAAAGCAATAAAAATAAAGATAAAAGGCATGAATGGGCTTGGAAACATTTGCATCCATGACATGTGCAACCCACCTTCTACAAAGGCACCCACAGATAAGCCATACATTTCCCTACTATCACTGCACCCCTTGCCCAGACATCCCTTATCCACTTCATCCACTCACATGGCTTGGATTTGATCTCTCCCAAAATCACCCCACATCCAGTGAGATTTAGCCCAATAGGATGCCCTGTCACTTCCTCCAAACTTGGCTTGTAGATTAGTATAATGTCTTTGAGCACTTGTCTGGGTAAAAGGGGTTTTATGCACATGTTTAATAAAATTGATGATTAGATGTGATTGACATTGCTATGATCCCTATGACTTATGAGTCCATGGAGGGCATATTTGTTGATGTTTCAGGACCATACCCAATGGCAAGTACCAGATGGACGGGTACACATGGGGAGATGATTAGTTCGGACCTCCATGGGGCTGAAAGCCCACCAGATGGATGTTGAGACCCCAGCAGGGAGCAGAGACAGATCAAAGGCTTTGCATCGAAGAAGAGGAGGACATTCCACCAAAGGCAGCTTAGCAGGTCTATACCCAGGGGGGTTATGCCCTTTCCACCAGGACGTTGGCCTTGGAAGGCCCATGACGTCACCCAGGACACTCATGACATCATCCAGTGCTTACGGAGGTTTTGGGAGGCAATTGTGGCAGTTGTGGCAGCTTCCGGAGGCCCAAGGGGGCCTAACGTTTTGCTCCAGGAGGCCAACGTTGCCCTAAAAGGGGCTAACATCACCCTGAAAGGGCATGACGTCTTCATCTTTGCTTGATTAAAGGTTTGATTTTAACATTTAATGTAAAAATAGTATTTTGATGTATTTTGGCCATGTCGGCCTTTGTGACCTAAAAATAAAATTAAGGTCATTGCTACTATATAAATAGAGAGCTAAAACTTTATTTTTCTCATGATCTTTCACTCACACTTGTGTGAGGTCTGAAATTTGCGCCCTCCTTTAGGGTTTTGGCTGAAATTACTAGTGCGCACTTGTTGAAGGAGGCTTATTTTGGCTATTTTTGACATTTTTCTTGGTTGGAAGGTTTACAACTAGGGTTTGGCTTGATGAAAGCTTGGTAAATGTAAGTGAATTTCTGCAATCCTTCCCTTACTTGAATGGTTATAGTACTTTACTTGCATTTTGTTAATGAAATTTGTTGGAATAAACCCTAGGAAATAAGCACATGTTGGTGTCCTTATTTTAATTCCCTACTAAGATTGTGCCAAGGAGTTTTTTACCTGTTGAAGACATTGCTAGGGCCTTGCCATTGCAACACCCTACCTTTGCTCTTCATCCTAGCCGATTTTATCTTGTCATTGAACTAAAGAAGGAGGAAAATGTAATAAGGCCTAGGGTTGCCTACACCTTAGTAAGTCGTTTTCCCCTAGGGTTTGATGGTTAAAGCCTTGGCTTACCAACACTTCACCATCAAATTCTCTTGTCTTTAGCCCTTCCTTTATCATATTGCTTCTTCAACTCTTGCCACTACCTTTGACTCCATTTTCCCTAAGAATGCACTAGTCTAAGACCTTTATGCTTGAGTGCCTTGATCACAAACTTCAAACATCCAATACCTTTGAACAATTAGTAATACCTTCTAACCCTAACCTACTAACCTGATTGCTGCTACTATTGATTTGATTGATAATTATACTTTGCAGCATTGTATGCTTCTTTAAAGCAATTGAAAGATCGGCTAAAGCATAGTAGTCTTCGCTTCTAATGAATGTTGATATTGTGACATTGATGATAAATCATTCTTGCTCATTGTGAAGCCTTTAAAAGCATTTATTGTGAAGGAACATATTGTGATCATTGTTGCTATACATCCTTGATTTGCTTCATCAATATTATTAGTCAATTGCTTTATTTCAGAAAGTCTCCAATTATATGAAGTACTAACCACCAAGTGATCTTACAAATACATAGTTTCTTGTTGTTTTGTTCCGGGCACGTACATTTCTGGTTATTATTATCTTTATTGGTTGTTTAGCCGGACTTTCTGATCCGTGGTGACTTGTGAGGGGGAAACTTTTACTTAGCCTTAAACCTTTGCCTTCTCAAAACCCTAGGTCACCGGGGACGTCTCCCCTGGGCCTACCACCCTAAATAGAAAGAGTTATCCTATTGAGGTGACAGTGATAGGATAGTCTCCAGTTACATCAGTTTGCCTTTCTTTTACCTTTCCTTTACTTCCAAGTACAAACTGTGCGATAACACAGTTAACTCTGCTTAATAAGTGTATTACAACAAGGATTAAGCTAGGAACTAATTGTCGAGTGCTGAGTTCAGATATCAACACAAGGAAAGAAACTAAAAATAAGAAAAATTAGGGAGACAGGGACAACAAAAATGCTATTTCTAAGACAGCATAAAACTGTTTCCGTTATGCACCTCCCATCAACGAAGGTATAATTCTAGGCCAAAACAATTCTAGAAAACAAAGCTAGACAGGCTACTTCAGATATTCAGTTCTAGATGGACAATTTTTCCAAGGAAAGGGCCAGTTCACAAATAAGTGAGAAATGACTGGGAAACTTATGCCCTAACCACTCTTCTGATGCTCTCGAATCTGTCCCATAAACATCTCAAAAGAACTCAAGATATAGGAGAATCTTTTGTGACAATCTTTAGAATAACCAACCCTACTCGTTACATCAACATGTTTATTCAAAAGGTGATCTTACAAGTCATTTCCATATTAGTGGCAATCCACCAAATGACATCAAGATTCAAAACTAGCAAAGAAGTATCCTTTAGATGACCAATACAAGCCAAAATCACATTATCAATGGTGAATGAAAATTGCTAATGAACTATAAACTGAATTTCCACAGCTTGTATGCTACATAATATTTGAAGCTAAATCCACTATGGCAGTTGAATGACTTTGACCCCAGGATCTTAATTGTTAAAGAATCTGATCATTGTCGAGAATGACAATAAAAAGCACTGAAATATAAGATAAAGGAAGAAACAGAGTGAGATAAAATCAACGTTTAAATCCAAATAATTCCCATCTCAATTGAAAACAAGACAGCAAGGAAATAATGCAAATGTAAAGTTTAACTGTTATTTATGCACCTGGGTTCTTCGCCCATCTAGTTCCAAGATCTGCCCAAAGACAATTGCATGACCATAGCTGTGAGTACTAGAATATGAAGATAATCATATTCTTGAAACAACCTATCAAAGAAGAATAAAGTATCATGTAGTGTTGCTTCTAGAAACAAACTATCAAAGTAAATTGAAGAGTCTAGTTCAATTTTATTTTCTGTAAAATTTGCTTACATTTTCAAATCAACAAAACTTAATCGATACGTAGTTTTGTATTAAACATTTCTCTCACCTGCCAAGCTCTAAACGAGGGGGAGGACCACATCAGGAGTCCACTTGAATCAATTCCCATATCTTCAAGCCATTTTTTACAAGGAAATGGAAAATCTGAGCCTATGCCACTAGCTATTCCTATACTGCAAATCATAGAAATACAAATACATTTAACTATTATCAATGGAAATGCATTGAAAGATTATATAAATCTATTTCAAATAGATACAAATTCTTCTTAACTAATAACTATGCATTTTCATTCAAAACTATAGGTTATTTCTCAATTTAAATGAATAGCATCTTTAATAACATGCATCAATTCATTTTGTTAATAAAATTCAACTGATACTAGAAGTGATGACAAAAACTACCTTCATACAAAGCTAGATATGTCCTCTAAATCGTTGGATATGGTTTCATCCTTTCATGCAAGCTAGATCAACAATATAATCATAAATGTTGGGACATGAAGCAATCTAGAAAACAATGTCCAAATCAGTGTTACACTTATCAAGATATTATCAGATTTATCGCGATAATATCGCCAAACACAAGCTTGCTGATAATATTGCGAGAAATTATCGCGAGAAATTCCCCCGAGAAATTTTCAATAATATCGTGAGTCAAAGGAAATTATCAGCCTGCTAAGTTTCTGCGTGCCTTTTGGCTTATAAAACCGGTTTTGGGGTTTTATTTCCTCCTTTTGCAAATGTTGTTTGTGGGGTTTGAGCTCTAATGGTGTTGTAACCATTTTCCATCAAGCAAACGAGGAAAAATCTATAGTTTTTGGTGCCATCAAGTAAGCATTTTTGGAGTGGGGATCTACTCCAATCTACCATATACATTGAACCAGGTATGTAAACAAAATTATGCCCTCATTTTCTTTGTTTTTCATGATTTAGTATAGGGTTTGCATGTCCATTAGATATAACTTGTTTTTCCCCTTTTTAATGGAGGATTTAACAGTTATGTAGGTATGGTAGTTTAATTGTAGCATTTTTGAAGTTTTTTTGTGGATTTAGATTCTAAATTTCCCCCATTTTTTTGTCCCATAGGTTTACAAATTTAATCAGTGATCCACACATTTCAAAATTCTAATACCATTGGACCCAATGTGGGAGTATGGTAGACCTTATGATGGCCATAACAAAATATGGAAATGTTTGGTGGCATCAGTTGCTTGAAATAACACCTTGCCAAAATCCCAAGGAATGATGTAGAGATTTGCAAAGCATCTAGCTCAAAGTTTGTCCACATTGCTAATCAATCCATTTTTTAAATGAATAAGAAGAGAGATCAAAGGGAAGAAACAAGGCTTGAGCTTACAAATAGATATGGAAGCACCTCAAGAGTGGGGCAAATCCAATCCTCAGGCTCACATTCCACAATGCCTAGCCCCTCAGCATCCTCACCTTTCTTTGTGCCGAGGTCAATGCCTAGGGGGCAACCTTCTATTCAGTCGATGGTGAAAAAAAAGGAGGAGGAAGCCGACATGATTGTTGCTAGATGTTTTCTATGGAGTGACATACCATTCAACATTGCCAAGAACAACCCATTCTACCACTCCATGTTTAAATTTGCTTCTATTGTTGGTCCAGGATACAAGGGATCTTCTTTTAGTGACTTGAAAGGGCCTCTTCTTCAAGGGGAAAAGACCGATTGCACAAAGAGATTAAGCGAGCTAGGGGAATCATGGGAAATCACAGGATGCACCGTTATGTCAAACGGTTGGATAGATGGGAAGGGAAGGTCCATTCTCAATTTCTTGGTTAATTGTCCTAGGGGGACAATGTTTATCAAATCTATTGATGCATTTGCATATGTTAAAGATGCACAGTTATTATGTGAGTTGTTGGATAACTTCATTACGGACAATGCTGCTAATTGTGTTGTTGCTAGCAAGTTGTTCATGGAGAGGTATCGGACCTTATATTAGACTCCTTGTGTTACCCATTGCATTGATTTGATGCTACAGGACATGGGAAAATTTCCTTGGATCAAGGAAATTGTTGATTCGGTTAGGAGTGTTACAATATATATATATATATATATATATATATATATATATATATGTTCTTACACTCATGAGACAATTCATAGGGATTAAGGAGTTGGTCTGTCCTGCTATCATGCGTTTTGCGACAAGCTTCATTGCTCTTCAATCTCTCAACAATTCTATGTTGGAGTTGTAGAGAATGTTTCTTTTGGATGAGTGGAATGCTTGTGTCTATAGCAGTAAAGTGGATGGGCAAGCCATAGCCCAACTTGTGAGACACAATCAAAGTTTTTGGATGGGAGTGCAGGAGTTGTGTGCTATCAGTGAACCTTTGGTAAAGGTTCTTCGCTTGGTTGATGGTGACAAGCCCACAATGGGCTACTTGTATGAGGCCATGGATAGGGCCAAGGAAGCTATCCATCGATACTATGAGGGCAAGGGGGAAGAGGGATTCACTAAACGAGCCGAGATATGGAGTGTGATTGATGAGCGATGGAACAACACTCTCCATCGTCTGATTCATGCAGCATGGCTTTGCCTCAACCCCGCATACTCTTATGCATGTGGAATTAGGTTTGATGCAGAGGTTATAGATGGATTTTTCCAATGTGTTCAGAGGATGGTTTTGACTCCTGTTGAACGCTCGAATATTTCCAAACAAATTCAGATATATAAGTCGAGTGTTGGGACATTTGGGTATGAGATGGCTATCCAAGACATGACCACTACAATACTAGGTAAGCTACAATTTGTTTCAAACTTTCAAATTTCAATGTCTTTCCTTTCTATCTATTAAATATTTGTTACTCAATGGGAATATAATTCGTTCTCTTTCCTTTCCATTTATTTGCTATAGATGTTTGGTGGAAAAACTATGGCAGTAGAGTCTTAGAGTTGCAAAAACTTGCCATTTGGGTGTTGAGTCAAACTTGTAGCTCTTCAGGGTGTGAGTGCAATTGGAGTGTCTTTAAAAATATACACTCCAAGAAGCGCAACAGGTTAGAAATGTTCAAATTAAAATTTTAATTTTTTATGATCTCATTAATTTTAATTTATGCCCATGGGACATCATGATTCATCCTCTAATTACAAATTGTCCTTCATACAGGGTAGATGTCCACCGCCTCAATGACATGGTCTATGTCTACTACAATCTAAGGTTGTGGGTGAAGCATATAAACAAAGTACCCGACACTGATGCCATTGTATTGGATTCGATTGTCACCACAAGTCCATGGAGGGTGGAGACCGAGGATCCTGTCATGGAAAAGGCACTTGAGTGGTTGGAGCATGATGTTGATGAGTTGGAGGGGGAGGAGGTATCAGAGCCAGAGGATCTTCCACTTACAAAAGAGACAGATTTGGAGCAGCACGAGGACATTGAGAGTTTTCTTGTGCCAGTGCCACAACCTCCATAGAGAGTCGGGAGACTTCCAATTAGGGGAAGAGGTGGAAGGCATCCTATTGTCGCACAGTTTGTACTTGGAAGTAAAGGAAAGGTGAGATAAAGGCAAACTGGCGAAACTGAGACTATCCTACCACTGTCACCTCGATATGATAGCTCTTTCTGTTTAGGGTGGTAGGCCCAAGGGAGACGTCCCCGGTGACCTGGGGTTTTGAGAAGGCAAAGGATTATGGCTAAGTAGAGTTTCCCCCCTCACAAGTCACCATCAATCAAAAAGTCCGTCTAAACAGCCAATAAAGATAATGACAACCAGAAGTGTACCTGCCCGAGACAAAGCAACAAGAAAACTATATATATGCAAGATCACTTGCTGGTTAGCACTTCATATAATCAAGGACTTTCTGATATAAAGCAATTGACCAATAATATTGATGAAGTAAATCAATGATGTATAATAGCAATAGTCACAATACGTCACTTCATAATAAATGCTAAAGAAAGCTTCACAATGAGCAAGAACATTTCATCATCAATATAGTAATACCATTATTCATTTCAGAAGCAAAGACTATCATGCATTGGCCAATCGTTCAATTTGCTTAAAGAAGCTAAAATGTTGCAAAGTGTAACTATAATTCAAATGGATAATGGCAGCAATAGGGTTAGTAGGTTAGTCTAGGCTAGGGTTAGAAGATGTTAGCAATTGTTCAAAGGTATTGGTTGTTTGAAGTTCGTGATCAAGGCACTCAAGCATAAAGGTCTTAGATCAGTGCATTCATAGGGCAAATGGAGTCAAAGGTAGCAGCAAGTGTTGAAGAAGCAAAATGATAATGGAGGGCTAAAGACAAGAGGGTTTGACGGGGAAGTGTTGTTGAGCCAAGGCTTCAACAATCAAACCCTAGGGGAAAACGACTCACTAAGGTGTAGAAACCCTAGGCCTTAGTGCGTTTTCCTCCTTCTTTAGCTCAATGACAAGAATAAAAACGGCTAGGATTGAAGAGCATAGGTAGGGATAAAGACAAGAGAGTTTGATGGTGAAGTGTTGTTGAGCCAAGGCTTCAACAATCAAACCCTAGGGGAAAATGGCTCACTAAGGTGTAGAAACCCTAGGCCTTAGTGTGTTTTCCTCCTTCTTTAGCTCAATGACAAGAATAAAAATGGCTAGGATTGAAGAGCATAGGTAGGGTGTTGCAAAGGCAATGCCCTAAAAATGTATAGGGTTTCCCAAGGTACATGTGTTGTGATCTTGCATGCTGGTAAATTCTTATGATTATTGCTGTTCTTTTTATGAATGATGTTAAACTAAATTCAAAGTAGTCAGAATTTAAAGAAGTACTTACAGTATTAAATCAAGCTCATAAATTTAACACAGAGCTCTTTCCCGAAGTTTCATTGTGAAAATAAAAATATGCATTCAATTACTATCGATGCGATCATAATGATAATAAGATTATGGCAATATGTCTTATAAGATTATGGCAATATGTCTTAACTTCTGGAAAAGTAGGAATCAAAATCTAACAAATCAATCTGTAAAAAGATCACAACTTGGAGACAAGGGATTGCTTACTTATCAGCTTCATCAGCCCAGATCTTGCCACCAAATGCAGTTTGTGGACCTGCATGAGATAAATCTCTTATTACTGTAAGAGTGAAAACAATTCAATGATATTTACATAACATACTGTAGTTGAACTGAAGAAAAGAATATAAATAATGATATTTGCATGACACGGTTATTTGTCAATCAATTGCTAGGACAACTATTATGGCCCAAATTCACTAGAGAAACAAGCTGACTTAAAACCTGGATGCTAGCCACAATTAGTGATAATCAAGGCTGTCCTACATCCAAAATAACACATAATCCAAGGAACCAGTCTGGCATACATTAGGAAGGTTAAATAAACATAACAGTGCCTAAACTAGGACTACTAGGCCAATTTATGACAAGAAAATTTATTGAAAATTTTACTCATTAATACCCCACATTTTGGCACATTTTTTATATTGCAAATATGTGATATCTTCTCAAAAATTGTGCACCATTCATTTGTACTCAAAATCCCAATTTTCTGAGAAATCCTAAATCCCTTGAAATCTTAACTTTTTGCCCATAACTTCTTTATTTGGAATCGAAAGTATGTCGTATGACCCATGATTTTGGGGAGTTTGGGAAAAGATCCATGCATTGGTCTAGAAACTTTAGTATCTCTATGGGAAGATTAAGCATTTTGACATCTTTATTTATTTGAAGGCCTCTTGTAAAGGTACTGATTGATTATTTTGGTACTCTATAAATTTTAATTTAATTCAATAATTTTGAATATTAAAATCCACTTGTGGCCATAAATGGTCAATGAAACTATAAAAAGTACAAAGATGAGTAAGCATTGGGAGTGCTAAAGCATCTTTGTCAGAACTGTAAAAGAAATAAAATAGTACAAGGAGAGCATCAAAACAAATACCATCAAACCCTAGCAAGCCCAAAAGAAAAAATGGTTGAGGATTCATCGGGAAACAAGAAAGAAGCCCAAAACCAACAAAGCTATCAGTTGTCATCTCTTCTAACATTCGTGGTTGAGAAGAATTGTGTAAAGAGTTTCATGTCGTCTATTGGTTTTGTGTCCGATAGTCTAGAATGTAAGTTGTCTCACTAACATAGTATTGGAGTTTGCCTTATGATACATTTTGCAATTAGATCCATGAAGAGGTTGAAGTAAGAGTCATGATCTTGTATTTAGCAATTTCAAGGGATCCGTCTCTAAGAGTATTCTACCGAATGTGAAGCATCTCATAAAGGACTAGGGTGACACATCTATTGTCCTTATACTGTACGAAATTCCTCAAAGAGCCATGAGAGTCTTTGAACAAGAAATGATAATGACCATGGATTTCATAATAGATAGGATACTAAAGATGAAATGGTCTTCTAATTCATGTTCCCATATACATAACTTGCAAGTGCAATGCTCCCTTTGAAGCTGATGATATGTCTCTATCCAATGTTGATGAGAACAACCGCAATGTTGGGCTAGAGGAACTCTCAAGCTATAGGGTAGCTACAATCTAGTATATCCTAGAGTCCAGATTAGGTTGTTATTCAAGTCTATGTAGGTGTGAAAGCAGTGATGAAGTTTTGGTGTTACGGACTCTTTTGGCTTAGTCCATGTGGCTTTCAAGTAGGATTTGTATAACTCTCCCCTAATTCTTATACTAATATCCTTTTTAATGAGTTGGAGCACATCAATAGAGAACTCTAACGGTGGAGCCTTCTCAATATCTAGGGTTAAATGTTGGAGGAGAAACGAATCTCTTGTACAATAGCTATTTACATATCCTTGTATAGCAATTTTCATAGAGAATTGGAAAGCCAGGTTGTTGATGTTTTGGTAGTTGCAGGAGGATCTTTCCCTCCTAGATGACCTTTCTTAGATGCGGAGAAGATTCTAGAAGCAAGAGATCCATTGGACAGGTGTTGAAATACCCTAGAAGTGAAGTCGGCCCAGAAGAATAAAGTATAATGAAAAGACACCTTCCCAGAAGAGAATTCGGCCCAGCTAGAAAGACAAGAAGACTATAAATAGGAGGCACCTTAGCTCATGTGTTCACTCACTCACACTCTCCTAGCTACACAGAAGCAAGGTGCAAGTTTGGAGAAGGAGACGCAGTTGCTGCAGTGACTCAGTTTCTTCTTGTTCAGTCTTTTGGTATCTCTCTCTTGTGCGCTACTCCTCAAAGAGGTGCGCTACCTTTGTATGGTGTTACTGCTGCAGATGGGGTGGTATTTCTGGTTGAGCTATCAATTGTGCTAGGGTCTATCTAATTGGACTTGCTTTGTGAACAAAATCTATCTAAGAAAGGTTGTTGGGTTTTTCCCCCATTTGGGGCTTTCCCAAGATAAATCTCGTGTTTTTTTTGTCTATTGTTTATGTTGCTACTACTCAGTACATGATATATATATATATATATATATATATATATGTTAATGATAATGTAACACTAATGCTCTGTAAATAAGGAAAAATCCAACACAGGTAAGGGTATCCATTATTACGTCAGTGAGAATTCGCCATGCATCAAATCCTATGCAAAATGGTCACAACATGGAAAATCAAAAGAGTGAGGAGGGAGCAAGCATCAATCTCAACTAAAATGATAGTGTGGAACCGTTTTCTTTACATGCACATGTTTGCTATGTTCCACCAAGTTTCCAGGACAGGGGAGTGCGGGAGCGGTGAAATGCACATGGGAACATGTGGGAGCACCCCCAATTTTTAGGGAAACTCATGGGGAGCGGGGGGATGTCAAGGTCCCTAGCATAGGGGTCCCCGTCTCTAAAATTATCAAAAAAAGGTAGACGATTACATGATGTAAAATCCCATAGCTTGGTGGTCTTGACTAGTGCCAATCACATACCCTCATACATGATAGAATCCAACGGAAATAGTACAATCCTACCAATCCTAAAATCCTAAAAATCGTTAATTTTGTTGAATTTTGAATGGGATATGAAATTCTACTTTCTCCATATGAAGTCCAATGAGGTTGGAACCACTCTCAAATGTCTTGAAACAATTAACGGTAATGTTAAAAATTTGATACTACTTTAAGAATTTGATATTACCATTAATTACCAAGGTCACAAACTCCTCAAAGCTCCATCTCCTATCTTTGATTGGTCCTAAAGGATTGTTGGACAAAAAACCGAGGTGGGGGCGGCACCCAGGCATCTCCCTTCGAGGGGTTTTTCCAAATGCCCCCCTTTTTCGAAAACACACTCCCCACACTGGGGACATGTTTTCTCATGTGTTTCCCCACCTTTTCCAAAAAGGGGGGCATGGGGAAATGTTTCCTAAGGCGCCCACCCCCAGAGCATGGGAAGTGAGGGAGGCACGTCCCCATGGAACAACAATATATTTAGGTTTACATTAGGGATTGATCGTGCATGCTAATATCATGTATAACGAGTGCTCTCTTGTGTTGTGATTTCAGGTTGGGAAGAGTGATCTTGTAACATTTACTGTTGTGAGGTATGGAGCCCATACCTAGGACAAATAGGAATGAGAGTGTGGGAATGAGTAACTATTCAATGTGGTTCCAACCTATTTGTCTTAGGTATGGGCTCTAGACCTCACAATAGTAAATGTTACAAGATCACTCTTCCCAACCTAAAACCACAACAGAAGTGAGCACTCATTATACATAATATTAGCATGCACAATTAATCCATATTGTAAACCTAAATATATGATCCATTAATTGGCATGTCTACTAAACCACCCCAACATGGAAAGAGTTTTGACCACCCCAAACATCCTGTAAGAGACCCACCCCTCTTATGGTCATGTTAACCCCTGGATTTTCACCCTTGGAGATCCAGAGGGTTAAGAGCCAGCATACACCATTTGGGCTGGCATTCAAAGATTTTCCTAGAGTTTAGCACTTGTGTGAGCCAAAGGTTGGTTCCCATTAGAGACATGTACATGACTGGTATATGGTTGTTTTTGTTTCAAAGTTAGAGCTAGCACAATTTCACAAGGATTTGAGAGAGATGTCTATATATAGCAGGCGACCCTACTTTTTAGGAGACAGTGACCAGAGTCTCATTTGACAGTTTTGAGCATACAAGGTTGGTCCTTGCATAATATTGAGACCGATGGAATTTTTCCGGGGATCATGCAGGTACTTTCTATTTTTAACAGGTGAAGATCGAGGGGTCAGATGATGATTCCGAGCATATATATGGGTTCCTAATAGAAAATTGAATCCGATGAGCCTATTTCGAGCGACATGCAAGGACTTACTATTTTTAGTAGGTGGAGCACCAGGGCTCGCATGTAAATTCTGATCGCATATTTGGAATCCTCACAAAAAATCAACTCTGATGAGTATGATACAATTGACATGCGGCGATATTCTATTTTTAGCAGTGTCTATTTTTAGACATTTGACACATGGTAGCGTTCTCCAAGTCATCCTGGCCGCTTTTGGTAGTTTCCTATTTTTTAGGAGTTGGACCCTATTTTTAGCAGTTTCTACTTATAGCAGGGGTGGTTGCCTACAAAGGTGACAAGTGGCAAGGTCAGATTCCAACATTTGGCATTGATGCAGTGTGACATGTGCCAGTTGGGTGGCATAATTAATGAGGGGGCACACTTTCCAAGGATAAAAGCATTAAAAGTCAATTACTTAACTAAATGAAGGATGTGTGGATGGGGTGGCAAGTCTATTTGGGCATGATTGGGCTAATTAAAGCTTAAATCACTTATCCTTCACTTCACTCATCATTATTTCACTTTTCATGTATTTAATTCCCTTTATCCTCACACATGCACCATAATTCCTAATTTCTAGCATTCCCTTTTTCCTTATTTTCTAGCATTAATGTAATGTTCCCAAGCCACGATGCCAGGAACATCACGTTTTGGATGTATTTTTAACTGTTTTCTGGTTGTGGCATTTCGTCAAACACTTTGCTTATTATGGTCTTTTAAGTTGCGCTAGGATTATACTGATGGTTTTAATGTGTGTTTGCAGCAACAAATAAGAAGATATAGCAATGGAACATACCTCAACAATATACAAGACCAACAATAACATGAATAACCAAAAATGCCTCAGATCTGATCTTATTCATAATAGTAGAAGAACCTGATACAATGGATCTGCAGATATGGTACAATATAGCTAAGAGCTAAATAGCAAAGTGAAGATGATCCTCAAACAATATCAAGGATAGAAGCTACAAGCCTCCAAAGGCCATATGGTTGCAATAGATGAAGCACATGATGAGATCTTGGTCCTCTGAAGTGCCAAACCCCCAACTGGATAAGTTGCGCCCTATTGGAAGACTGAATACCCTACAATTCGGCCCTCCTCCTAGAGGCCTCCAAATACTCTGAAAATCACAGGAAGTGTAGATCAGGCCAAGGTCACACCTGTGATGAAGTCTCAGGCTGATCTGTGAAGACATGACCCTCCAATTGAACAATCCCCTATTTGACTTGTGCCCTCCTAGATGAGTGAAACCCTAGATAATTCGGCCCTCCTCCTAGTTGGCCTCAATGATAAGCAAAACACTCTAGAAGTATAGATCTGATGTCTAGGAACAAGGTATGATAGATACCTAGCTGAATAATGAATCTTGAAACCCTCTCATGAGCAAATCCACTTCACAGTTGTGCCCTCCTCTTAGGGAAATCGTCCCACTCTCTATGCAAATCAAATCTCCACCAAAATCCCTCTAGAAGAAACCAAGAATGGCGCTATGACCTCTGCAAAGAAAACCCAATAACTGAAATCTCCAAAATCCCTTCTCCTTGGCTAGATCGAACTGATCTAGCTCCACAAATGTGCCCCCCCTTTGTTGGAACCCTCAATGGTGCGCCCTCTCTCTCTCTGTACCTGTGGCTGATGTAGAACTCCCCTAAAGCTGAGTAGATCTAATGTAGAATGGTGAGGGAGGAATATTTCACCTCCGTGACCAACTTTGAATCAGGTTGGGTGGGATCTTTCACCACCAAGCTGATCTCTAGGGTTTGTTAAGAAAAAACCCTCAAAACCCCCAAGGCATGGGTTCACTAGCTAGAAGCCAGATATCAAAATTGATAATCAACATGAATGGGAGAATAGAGGCCCTTGCCTCTCTTTTATCCTTCCTACTCACCTTGTCCCTCCAAAGTGACTTTTACTTTATTAATTATTAATTAATTAAATAAATCCTTTTAATTAATTAATTAACTATTTTACCTCTGAAAAGCACCTTATCTCTCCGTGTGGCTTCCTTGGCCACTGAAAGTCACTTCTCATCATCCTATCCTATAGTGTTGTTCCTCCCGATTCCAATGAACTATCACACTAAGAGGTTCCTCCAAGTATTATGCCCAATATGACCTTCTTAGTGAATTTAATTAACCTATAGCCCAAAATAACTCAAAATCATGGAAATCGTCGGAATGCAACGTAACCAAAGCCAAGCTATGCGGAATGGATCATAATGATGAAATAAGATGAGCGATGCAAGCCGGACCCCAAAATACCCCTCAATAGTCACTCTACTCGCTATAACCTCCATCTGGTTACTCTGGTCATCATAACACTCTGTAATGTAATGATGTCCCAAAGTGGGGACATTACAATTAATGTGCATCCCTTTTCCCTATTTTTTGGCCTAACTCCTTGTTGTCGTCCTAATACACACCTACAAACGTAAAGAAGTCTCCAACCCACTTAGTGTGTCCTTGGAGGCACAAACCTGAATCGAGGCCCACTGTCACCTCAGTCTAGACTCCTTACATCTAGGCTCACTCCTAGGGAAGCCAAGGGGGGGTAGACCCTATTAAACTATGTGAAGGTTTTATTTAAAATTCTAGGAGTTAATTAAGTTGTTGATTAGTGTTACCCAACCCAATGACAAGCAACCAATGCAATATGCAATCTTTTAATGACAAGCAAACCTTTATTTATTAAACCACAATTAGACCAGTGCCTAAAGATTCCACTTATTCCAATATATATAAAATAATGACAATTTTACAAGAACAAAACAAATTAAGAACTATCTACACAAGGAATTAAAAAATAACTTTATACAATTACTTTAAAACAATGAATGAATAAAGAATGTTTATAACCAAATCAATATAAATATTTACACATGAAAATAACTTGCATAAAAATGAATGGAATGTAAATACTTGAAAATAAATTGCAAGGAAATGTAAATGTTGTGCAAGTGTATAGGTTGCTTTTAGTTAATTTTAAGTCTCTCTTTAGCTTAGGGGTTTTGATGTGAAAGGTTGCAAACCTAAGCTATGTGACTACCCCAAGTCTTTATCCCTTAGCCAAGAGAAAATTTTGGGTGCTCAACAAGAGAACAACAAGGTTCTCCCCTAGCTCCACAGGTCAAGTCCAAAGTGCTTGGGCGCTCAACAAAGAGGACACTTAGTGTCGTGAAACTGTCCCCGGCTTCAACCCCTTCTAGCCTCCACAAGTCACCTTATTTTAATGGCCAAACAATAATAGAAGTGGGTGCCTAATTAGACTAACCACTCAATTATTTGCCCTTTCCTATCACCCAAGATCCACAAAGTGGCAAGGGAAGAGAATACGGGACAAAGGCGGGGTAAATTTTATTTACTTTGCAACAAAAGAAATTTCTATACACTAGCCAGCACGATATTGCAAGATGGCATAGCCACTCACATGCAAGGTGTGGGCAAACAAAATTAATTACTTTAAAATAAATAACTTAAACAAATTAACCACACAACTTTGGCACAAGGCAAAGGACAAAGCCTTCAGATTTTGTGGCAAAAGTGGACAAAATTAACTAAAACAAAAATTAGAAAATTATTTTTAATCCTAGCTGACACGATTTTGCAAGGATGGCAGAGCCAAGCACAATGCAAGGTGTGGGCAAAAATTATTAAAATTATTTACAAATTTTAAACTTGGAAAGAAATAAAAAGAGCAAGCCCAAGAGACTCTCTTGGGCTACTTACAATAGCTTTAGAAAGTGAGAGAGAGAAAGGGGTTTTACACCAAAGCTTATTGATGTTCTCTTGAGCCCCTAGTTGCCAATTTTGGGCAGCACCTCCTCTATTTGTGGTAAAAACCTCCATAAAACAGCAAAGAAAACTTGCTGGAAAATGCTAAAAATCACCAAAATATGTTAGTTTTATGTTAGCATATGTACAACATTTTTTACAGAAAAAATCTGAACCTGAAAATTGGAATTTTTAGCAAGCTTATGATGATTATATGTTTAGAAAATAAACAGATAAACGGCTGAAATTAAAATAGAAAATTGATTGAAGCAAAATGAAGCCTTTGGAGTTCCTCCTCCAAGCTTTGGCAACCTGCGAATCTGTAAACCCTTACTACACAATGAGGCAAGAAGATGAGATCCTTTAAGAGGCCTACAAAATACTTTATAAACTCTAATAAAAGCAAATCACATAAATCTATAGCAATACTATTACATATTTATCCCTAGCAAAATACTTTGCTTAGGGTTCTTCAAGTAAAACAATGTGAAGCAAGAATAACAAAACCTACAATGTTACCTCACCAAGAGAAAATATCACACAAGAGTAGCCAATAGAACCAATAATACACCATGAAAGCACCAGAGAACACCAAGAGACCCTCTAAAGCTTCGCTTTATTGCTTCAAGAAAGGTTACCAAATGGCACCAAAATTACAAGAGAAAAATGGGAGAGAGAGAGAAAGTGGGGAGAGATTTTGGTATAATGGAATTACTGTGAAAACTTCTTGTCAAAATGAGAAGAAGGGGCTTCCTTTTAAAGGAGGGAAAGAGGAGAAACCCCACTTGGATGAGTTACAAGTGTCACCCATCCAAGAGAGAGAGAACTGAAGATTTTCAGGTCCTATCAGCTTGCCTACTGGGTCTATCTTTGACCACAGTTAGGCTCTAAGTTTTAACTGTCAAATGAAGTATATGTTGTTGTTTTAGGACAGCCAACAGTCCAAGAACTTCTTGCTGATTTGTTACGGTTGCACTTCCAATTTTAGGTGCTCTAGCATGTAGTTTTAGTAACCAGAAGTTAGCACATGCATACTAAAATAAGTACGACACACCTAAAGATCTTTACAGCTGAAAATGAACAGATCTAAGAGACTAACACATGCATTTTTGTACACAGATATTTTTGGTCAACATGACCTTGGATTAAACCCCCCCGGGGAAAACCAGATTGGGATATCTGTCTATATAATGATGATCAAAGCAAGAGATACAACAAATAATTAAATACAATGGAACATGTATACATAGCAAGCTCCTCACGAGCCTTGCCACAAGAACCAGAGAAAGAAGTGCCCAAACTGTGGTGCACCCTCTTCCTTTGTTGCCCTCTGCACTGAACTGAAGCGTCCTAGCTCATTTGTAGCCCAATGAAGAAATCCCTCCATAGGAATTTCCTCTCCTGTGCTGCCTCTCCACTAAAACTGTCAGAGCTCGAATCCTCCAAGCAGATCTACTACCAGGTAGCTGCCAGTCCTCTCAACATGTGCGCCCTCCTCCTAGCAGAAATGATCACCATAAATAAACAGAGCCAGAAACTGAATGTCTCTCTCCACAGAAATAAGCGCCCAAGCTCTCCTCTCCCTATGCATCAGACCTCATCTCAATCTGACAAGTCCTCCACCTCTGATGAGCAACTGAAGGATAATAAATGCACCCTCCTCCTCTAGCTGCGCCCCTCCTTCAAGTAATGTGGTCCCTCTCAAGAATGAAGGCTAAGACTCCATGGAAATACTCTCCATGCAAGCTCCAAGCAACCAAGAGCCTCTCCTCAAGCTCTCAAGGGTTTTGCTCAAACCCTCATGAAGTGCGCCCTCCTTCTCCTCAAGAAATGTGCCCCTCTCCTCTTCTCCAAAAATCACAAATGAAAAATTGAGTCTCAAAAATACCTTTACCCTCTCTTTAGCCTCCTCATGCCAACCCTAAAAGATCAATGGCCTAGATTAGATCTAGCCAAGTCTAATCAATGGTTGAGATCAACTCCAAAAATCTCACTAAGGAAACCCACTTTCCTTAGTTGCTTTATGTCTATTAATTCACCCACATTGTGAATTAATTGTCACTTTATGACTAAGTGACATATTTCACTTTTGACTTAAAACTCCTAAGTCAAAGTGAAATTAGAATCATAAAGTAAAGTACAAGGGTAATAGTCTTCCCCCTTTGTGCTTAGAGATTCATAAGCACATGGGGACCACTTCCCAAGGTACCCAAATCTCAACAAGAACAAGTCAAGGGGGGCACACTTTTAAGGTTTTGGAGTGAGTTAGGGTTTGAGGGGTGAGATGTGAGGGGGGAAACCCCCTTTTGACTTGTCATGGGGGTTTCTTCTAAATGGATTTTTACTTTTCCGATTTAGGAAATACATTAGAAAACATTTCCCCACTTCTTTTCTGGACTTTAGACACTTTTACAATTTTTTGCTTTTTTACCTTAGCCAATTATTTGCTAACTTTTGACTGACTTTGACTCCTTATGGACAATGACCTAGCAAAACTTGTCCAATTGAAATGAAACTTGGTCCACAGGTGTAGGGGGTCATAAGCCATTTGATTTGAGTACTCACACCCCTCTACAAAATCCACAAGGACCAAATGTATACATTTTTCATCAAAAATAATTAAAATTTCCAACTTACAAAAAATTTTAATTATTAAAAAATCCTATCAAAACCTAACGGAATTCCGCAAGACTCTAGGAGATGTCTAGCATGGTCATTTACAACATCTTTAGACCTTAGTCACACACTAGGCTCTATCATTAGAACGCCTTTCACCACTTTGGAGGATTATTGAGTGAAAAACTCAAGACTAATTAAAATCGCTGAAAAGCAAGATTAATTACCTGAGGAAAAAAAACACTCAATGAAAGGACTTTCCTAATGATAAATTCCTAGGCAACTGAATTATTTGACCCATGCTAACATATTACAAAATTATCCCACGCAGGGGAGCGGACATTCCATGTACACAGAAAGAAGCGTTGGGGAGCAAAATTGCCCTGTTGAGCCATAAGTCTTCAACTTTGTCATGGCACGCCGCACAAGGTCATATATCTTCATGGTACATGACGTTGACACCTAGTTGAAATAGGTGGTCAACACTCCTCTCTCTCCCTATTTCTAATTCATTGTCCTAAATTAGCCTCCATTTTTCCTATTTTCTAGCCTCCACCTTTTTCTCTCCCTATTTCTTAGCCTAACTCTTCTCTCTCCCTATTTTCTAGCTCATTGTCTTAATGAGCCTCCCTTTTCCCTATTTTTTAGGATTAATGTGCCTCCCTTTTTACCTCCTATTTCCTAGCGCATTAATTTATTTTCCTAACTCCTATTTCCTAGTGCATTAATTTATTTTCTTAATTCCTATTCGCTAGCGCTATTTCCCTATTTTATTATCCTTACTCCCTATTTTATTTTTTCCCAAATTCATGCGCATGCCCCATTCTCCTCTATTTCCCACGTGTGCATGTGTTTTAATTAACTCATGCGCACCCTTTCTTTACTATCCCTCCTTTTCCACGTATTCCTTTCCTATCCATGCGCATAGGTTAATTAATGCGCCTCCTCTCCTCCTTTTCATTGTTAGCACAAGTTTAACCCTTCCTTCTCTTCCCTCTTTTACCCTGACACGTGCACATATAACTCCTCTTCACTCCTACTTACCTCACTCATGCGCATACATTCCCCTTTTAGCCCCTCATGTGCCCTCTCCCTAAAAAATAGGGCGCAAACCCTCCTTTTCTTTCTTTGACTACACCCACCATTCCTTCACTCACACGTGGGAGGATGATTTGTTTACCCTATGCGCATATCTACTTCACTATTACTCACCTTCTCATGCGTTTTTACTTGCCTTCTTTACTCACTCACACGCCTTATGGTTTTCATTGGTGAAGTGTGTTAATGTTTAAGCCATTATTATAGTTCTTTGCATTTCAATAGATAACAATAGCATAAGATAGAATCACTGAGAAATACACAATCACAAGAGAGACATCATTTATCCTGGGAAACCCTCATGGGGAAGAAAACCCAACAAAACTTCCTTATTATAGATAGCCAATACAATGCCAAGAGATAACTCAAACAAATACAGAAAGTCCTCTCCCAAAGATGCGTCTCTCTCTCTCGCTCTTCTCCAACTGCAGCTCCGAAACTTGTCTCTCAATGAACAAGTGAGTGTGTGACTAAGTGAGGCACTAGCCTCCTTATTTATACAAATCTGGCACGTGTGGAAGTGTCTTTTCACTGGCAAGGCTGACTTCTTCTTCTGGGTGGTTATAACCACCTTTATTATATTTTGGGGCCTCTTTGATATATTATGGGGCCGACTTCTTCTTTTGCCTATTACAATTACATTATGACCAATCCGCAAAAGGGGATTTGGTCCTTTACAATAGCCGACATGATCAATCCACAATGGGGATTGATCCAATGAATAATATATCAAATAATAATCAGAATACACTTTGCAGTTACATTATTTCAACACTCCCCCTTAACAAGAAGGGTATTCTTCAACAGCATCAGGCGAGAGAGAGGACTGCATCATCAACAACATCAGGAGGACAGCGTCATCAATATCATCTTGGAACTGACTGGCGTATCTATAAATCATCGAAAGTTTTCTTCATCGACAGCATCGTCATTCTCAAAGGAATGCAATCATCATCTGCATCAATATGGATTAGTATAAAACTAATACATCATCATCATAGCACGACGCTGGCTCACTCATCATCATAATACTGGACTGGCTTTACGTCACAGTTGTAAGGTTGGAAGCACAGTGCTCGTCTTGCTTTACGTCACAGCTATCAAGCTGGAAGCAAGATACTAGACTGGCTTTACGTCACAGCTATCAAGCCGGAAGCATAGTACTAGTCTCATCTCATCGTCTTGCTTTACGTCATAGCTATCAAGCTGGAAGCAAGATACTAGACTGGCTTTACGTCACAGCTATCAAGCCGGAAGCACAGTACTAGTCTCATCTCATCGTCTTGCTTTATGTCACAGCTATCAAGCTGGAAGCAAGATACTAGACTCGCTTTACGTCACAGCTATCAAGCCGGAAGCACAGTACTAGTCTCATCTCATCGTCTTGCTTTACGTCACAGCTATCAAGCTGGAAGCAAGATACTAGACTGGCTTTGCGTCACAGCTATCAAGCCGGAAGCACAGTACTAGTCTCATCTCATCATCTTGCTTTACGTCACAGCTATCAAGCTGGAAGCAAGATACTAGACTGGCTTTACATCACAGCTATCAAGCCGGAAGCACAGTACTAGTCTCATCTCATCGTCTTGCTTTACATCACAGCTATCAAGCTGGAAGCAAGATACTAGACTGGCTTTATGTCACAACTATCAAGCCGGAAGCACAGTACTAGTCTCATCTCATCGTCTTGCTTTATGCCACAACTATCAAGCTGGAAGCAAGATACTAGACTGGCTTTACGTCACAGATAGAGTGTCTTACCTTGCTGTAATTTTGCTATCAATTCTTTGTATTGCAGGTCTGTATTTGCAGTCTCCATAATTTTGCTTTTAACATCAGTCTAGTACATGTTGATGGTTGTATCACGTAGTTCATGCACCCTCCTGCTGAGTGCATCAACCACTTTATTTTCTTTCTCCTTGATATGCTTTATATCAAAGTCATATTCACTTAGAAATTCTAACCATCTGCTTTGCCTAGCATTTAAATTTGGCTGATCAAATAAATATTTCAAACCACTGTGGTCTGTTCTTAGCTCAAACCTTTTCCCATGAGGTAGTGTCTCCATTTCCTTAGGGCATGCACTATGGCTGCCAATTCCAAATCATGAGTGGCATAGTTTATTTCATGCTCCTTCAACTTCCTTGATTCATAACATATCACAAATCCATTTTGACTGAGGACTCCACCAAGTCCTTCATTACATGCATTTGTGCACACAATGAAATCTTCATTTGGGTCTGCAATCCTTAGTATTCGAGCACTTGTCAATAATTGTTTCAAATGTTGGAAACTCCTTTCACAGTCCGACGTCCACTAAAACTTCATACCCTTTCTTTGCAAGGAAGTGATTGGGTGTGCTATCTTTGAAAATCCTCCAATGAATCTCCTGTAGTAGCCTGCAAGGCCCATGAATGATCTGATCTCCGTCACATTCTTTGGTGCTGACCATTCTCTAATGGCTTCTATCTTCTCAGGATCCACTGCTATACCATCCTTTGAGATGATATGCCCCAAATAATGAATTTGTTTCTGATAAAATGAGCACTTGCTCAATTTGGCATACATCTGATGCTCCCTTAATACTTGCAACACCATCCTCAAATGATGTTCATGCTCTTCCTCTGACTTAGAGTATATAAGAATGTCATCCAAAAAGGCAATGACAAACTTGTCTAAATATTCTCGGAAAACACCATTCATTAAGCACATGAAAACAGCTGGTGCATTTGACAACCCAAATGGCACCACTGTGAACTCATAATGACCATACCTTGTCCTGAAGGCGGTCTTGTTGATATCTTCCTCCTTAATTCTTACCTGATGGTATCTCGATCTGAGATCTATCTTTGAAAAGATCTTTGCATCCTTCAATTGATCAAAAAGATCATCGATCCTTGGCAGAGGATACTTGTTCTTTACAGTCACTTTATTCAACTGTCTGAAATCAATGCACAATCTTAACGTTCCATCTTTCTTTTTCACAAACAAGACTAGGGCACCCCAAGGTGATACACTTGGGCGTATATACCCCTTTTTCATAAGTTCTTCAAGCTGCATTTGCAACTCCTTCAATTCTGGTGTACTCATTTTGTAAGGAGTCTTTGACACGGAGCTGCTCCTGGTGTCAGATTTATAGAAAAATCAATGTCTCTCTTTGGGAGTAGTCCTAGTACTTCCTTGAATACATCTTCAAACTCTTTCAGGACTGCATAATCCTCCAAATTTGGCACCTTGTCTTTAGGTGTCTCCTCCATATGAGCTACAAATATTTGGCATCCTCTTCTATAACATTTCTTCAGTTGCAATGCTGAAATTTCTCTAACGGTTATTGCCCTGGGAATTCCCTGCACTTTCCTTTGGTTCCCTTCTTCATCCAAGCAAGTGAATGCTTTGTTATGACAATCCAATAGAGCATGATGTGGATCCAACCAATCCATCCCAATTAAACAGTCATAGGAACCTAAAGGTAAGATGTTCAAATCTGCCTTGGTGTTCAGTCCATTCATGTCCATGAGACATGACTTAACCATCTCATTAACCCTTCTTTTGGTTCCTGTAGCCAACTGTACCAACCGAGATTTTCCATGCTTGCTTCTTGGCAATTGTAAACTTTCTACCATCTTAGGATCTATATAACTATGACTAGCTCCTAAATCAATTAAAATAGCAATGGTTTGGTTGCTAATCATACCTTCCACTTCTATCATGTGTGACTAATATTCTGCTTGCTTGTTATCCAGGGCTGCATAGATCCTTGGCACATTTCTGCCCATGTCCTCCACTGTCTCAGCTTGTTGTACATTATAAGCAGTCCTTCCTATTTCACCCCTGTGAGGACAATCTCTGAATCTATGATCTCCTTTACAACCCCAACATTGAATAGGTGGCTGCCTTGGCCTTTGGCCTTCTGCCTCTATCGTTTTGGGCTCTTTAGGAGTTTGTGGTCCCTGTGGACTATTTCTAAAGAATGGTGGTTTAAATCCTTTCTTCCTCTGATCCACCTTGAACTTATTTTTGTCTTCCCAAGCTTTTTGGAAAGTTGGCCTTGCTTTCTGCTGATCTATAGACATTTAGCCCGCCTTATGGTCTCTTCCAATGTCTTGGGATCATCATACTGTATTTTGTCACTGATGAACGCTGGCAATCCACTCAAATACCTTTGAATTTTAACTGTCTCACCCTTGATGAAAGAGACGTACTTCAGCAGTTCTAAGAATCTTCTTTCATATTCATCTATGGTCATGCTCCTGAGCTTGAGTTCAAAGAACTCTTTCATTTTCTTGTCATAATATCTCTTAGTCAAGTATTTCTTCTCAAAATACTTCTTAAATTCTCTCCAAGTAACGCTCTTCTCTTTAATGTGTTGTACCTGCAAAAGTTGATCCCACCACATGGATGCCTTTCCTTTGAGTTGATAGATGGCAATTCTACCCTCTGCATAAAAAGAATAATTGTGTAATTGAAAATACTTTCTCATGCCCAACAACCATGTTTCTGCATCTTCATCCTTCTTGTGCTCACCATCAAATGTAGGAGGTTTGATTTTGTTCATTTCTCCTCGTAGCTCATCCACCCCAGACCTCTTATGCTGTCTGATAGGGGATGGACTTGTGCTGCTACCTGCTCTTTTATTGGAATGCTTCGGGGAGTGATGGTGGTGTCTGCTAACACTTCCTGATTTCTTTTTCTTATCCAAAGGTTTGTGACTTCCAGATTTGCTTGAGTCACTTTCTTTTTCCAATTTCTTTTCTATTTTGTTCAGACTTTGCAATAACTTCATGTTGAAGTCATCTTGCTGCTCTTTGGCTCTCATAAGCCTTTCATTATCAGCTTTATGGCTTTGGACATCCTTTTGCAAATTTTTAATGGTCTCTACCATATTCAGGTTTTCATCCCTTTACTCTCCATGTTCATTGGAGTTTGTTCCTTCAATGTCCAAATGGACATTCATCCCCCTGCTCTCATCTTGTTGACTGTAATTTCCCCGTGTCTCTTCCATTCCTATGGATTCAATACTGATCTGATCTGATCAAGTTGTTGTTAATTCTGCAACATGTGTAGCCATTAAAACTTATTAGGTTAACTAAATCAACAATCCATGAGAAATATGAACTATTTCGACTCAATAAATATATCAGAATTATCTTTTCTGATTTCTTGGTGTCGCCACCATGACAATTCTTAGACAAGACCCAAGTTTTGAGAACTTAGTAAGAACTATATCATCGTGCTGAGATACATCGGGCGAAAGGCAGTTTGCCGAAACCACTTTTGCATAAGTTCCGATGTCACGTGCTTCAATATGTCAAATCCACCATTCGTGGGACAAGTGACAGCTAGTCAGATCACTCCGTCTCATTCGCTCGGTACATCATAGCCGTTTGAAGTTAGGTGAACGTCGCCATGTAACGAACTCAAAAATTTTAATCATTTGAAATGGATTAGCCGAGCATGGCAACCCATCGTACTTGTGCGCAAATCTGTCAGTGATTCATGATTGAGGCTCTATAATTACCAACTCTCGGGTATGGAAGCATCATCTTATCCATCAGCGAGCAGTGTCCAAACTGGTTCGAACTTCTCATCTCTGCAAAAGTATTTCGGTGCCCAAACAATTGAGGTATATGGACCCAGTTAAATCCAATGAGACTGGTTATTCGGGCAACATGCTAAATTTTCCTGCGAGTACGAAGGAAAAGGTAGTCGCGCAGATACTGGCGACTAAATTTCACACAGTACCTGTTACTGATTTGAGATTGGAAATCAGGCTAAATCCAATCATGAGAGATCTGGTTATCAACAGACCAGCTGCTAAGAAGAAACGAAGCAAGCGATAGAAGAAAGAACCTGTTGCTGAAGCGGCTGAAAGTGTTGGAGAGAATCAACCGGTCTGGTTAGATTCTTTAAAGGAGGAGTTAGCTAAGCTTAAATGAGCCCTCAAATAAAATTGAGTATATTTCAGCGATTTTTGGACAGATGGTAACAGAGGTAAGGAACTCCGAAGATGATAGACCTGTTCTTGTACGGTCTCTTTAAATAGGGAATCATCCCCTTTTGTAATTTCGGATTTTAAATGAATATATAAGCACAAAAGTGGATTTTGTACTGCTTATGACAAGAATCTAACTGATGGTGATATGAATCTTGTTTCCTTTAATATTATGTGTCTTCTTGTAACTTATATTTCACTTTCAACTGTCTGAATAAAACTCAGAATTCATCTCACTCGCTTGAATCAATTTAAATAATACTTCAATGTAGTTGTGTATTCCTCTTTCTTTGAATACTATGTAAATTTTCTATTAAATTCAGGCTCGTCGCCTTAATTAGCCTTTCAGGCGATTTTGGCACACATAAAATTCAACCTGTGTACCTTTATTTATCGTGCAAAGCGACTTTATAAGGTAAATCATGCTTCCGCGCACCTGTATCTGTTATACATTTCCTCTTCGTCGCGCCAATAACTTGCGCGCACTACTTCTGCATTGTGCGCCAATATCCACTACGCACTGTTTCTGTATCGCATTCGGATATTCCATATGCATTTCGCTCTATGCATTGCACCGTGCTAAAGTTCAATATGCCTTACCACATACAATAATCTGTATGCCCCATCGAATACTCTGTTGCTACCGTGCACAACCACCTGCGCGCACCCTTGCTTGCAGTGTAGCGATACAACTCATACTCATACTGTGTGCGCACCAACCAAACTTCACTGTGCCTTACCATACTGTGCACACCACGTGCACCCTTACTATGTGTATGCACACCGTGCAATGCTAAATTTAGCACGCGCATTCCTACATACGATTCTTCTGCACGGTGGCTCAATTTTCCATGAACGCAAATATACTGTATACCATACTGTAATCGATACCATACTATAATCTCGTCTCCATTCGACTTGTTTGGCCCTGTTGACCGCTCGTTTAGCACAGAGGTCAACTCATATATAATGAAGATTATCTATGTCGAAGACAGTCATGGTTCTACTGGGTGTTTTTAAACACCAGCACTTAAATTTTTGTAAACGGGATGTCCGCACCCCTGCGAGGGTATATAATGTAATAATGTCTGCATGGATCATAGTTAGGTCAGGTACCTTGGATGTTGACATCAGGGGAGTTCCTTTCATCGAGGGTTTTTTCATCTCAGGGGGTTAATGTGGCCTAACTAGTCAGGTTAATACTCCATTGAGTTTTTCCCTCCCAGGCTGCCTCCAAAGTGGTGGAAGGCGCTCTGATGATCACGTTCATTGAGTAACCTTTTAGGAATATTGTAAATGACCATGCTAGACAGTGTCTTGAGTCTTACGGAATTCCGTCGAGTCTAAGTCAGTTTTTTTTTTTAATTAAATTATTTAAAATTTAATTAATTAATTATTTTTTGAGCTTAATGTTGTAAAAACTTCGTCTTTGGGAGAAAGATAGGGGTATTTGTGCTCAAAATGAATAGAACAGCACTCCCTACACCCACTGGCCAAGTTTCAGCTCAGTCGGACTAATTTTGCTATGTCAAAGTCCACT
>ML824857.1:90266-111314 GCA_009831015.1 Picea engelmannii | reverse complement strand
CCCATACCCAATCATGCATAACAAGTAACAAAACAAGAATTAAAGGTAAACTAAAGAAAGAAGGTACATGCATACAGAACATATAAGGTTCACGCACAACTAGCAAAAACAAAAAATTGTACAGTCAATAATTTATATTAATAAAATTTGTGCTAAAAAATGTGTATAATCACTTTTATTTTATTTGTGTTTCTTCTTTTTGATAAAATTCATGAGTGTATCATCATCACATTCATCTTGATCTTGGTCTTCAGCTATTGGGTCATGTTTTGTTGCTAGAAGACAATGGGTCATCTCAAGCATTCCATTACTTATAGTAGCAGGATGTGGATGTTGATGCACTACAGGGGCATCCACTATAATAACAAAAAGTGTTAAAAGGACATGGTTAGTTATTATTCATAGTAGTGTTTCATTAGTATGAATATCATTACTGTGTTTTTTACCTAGAGGAGTAGTGGACACCATTGGTTGGAATGTTGGCATTTCATCTCCCCTTCTAACACCCTCATTTACATGCTCTACTATTAAAACAAGAAAAGTTTTAAGTACACCATCTGAAGGAAATATTTATAATTGTCATATTATACATTTTATTTTAAAGAAACGCGTACCGTGATGGGTTTGTGAACCACTAGTATCATGGTGTTGCTGTCCACCACCATCAAATGAACCTGTGTTGCTTTCTTACTTAAAAAAAAATAGAGACATAATTAATTTATGGGTTAAATCATTCGCCAATATATTTGAAAAGTAATCAACAACTACAATCTTGTCATTTTATCTACCAACTCATTCGAAGGGTCAGATTGTGTCTGTGATTCCTTCCTTTGTTGATTTTCCACCACATCTTGAAATTCGAACTTGATGTTGAGCATCAAGTCTTCTTTGGTGGTGGCAGTGTTGAATGTATCCCCTTGTATCGTATGGCATAAGATATGGATTTTTTCTTAGTGGTTGTAATTAGATAAAACTTGCATTATGTGTGACAATCACCCTGCCACATTATAAGATGTGTGACAATTTAGAATGTTAGAAAATAATCTAAGAAGCATGAGCTATTAAAATGTATGTTAAAGATATAAAAAGGAAAACATTAATTATAGGTTTGGTATATGGGTAGAACATATTTACCCCCATAATAGCAGTGCTTCCATCGATTCGATTCAAATCATAATCACTCAACAACTCTTCCCCTGCAGCTATTCTTTTCACTACACATACGAATATTCAAATTCCTTCACACCCCTAAAATATACAATTGGGTTTCTTTCTTGTTGTCCTAGGTATTTTACTGTTAATAATCCCTACAATATTCCCCGACGCCTTTGGCCTTCCATCAATATACATCGTCACTCATTTATTGTGTTTGTTGTCTTTTAGTTGTATATAATTTGCAATAACTGCATATCTCTACATATGTTTCATATATCAGACCATCCTCAACCAATATCCATAGTTGTAGCATGGTCTGGCATACTCCATCAACTCAACAAGTCCTCCATCTTTCACCTTTATTCCATCCATGTAGAATAGACCCAGACCATGTATGGATGATGGAGTTATGTGATAAATCGTCTCATTGAAACAGAAGTAAGTGTCCAACTGAGGAATTTCATTGGGTACTCATCATCTCACTAGATGTTTGTACCTCAAAGGAACCTCAACGTCACCTATGCTCTCATTGTCATAAGAACATAAACCTCCTTCAACAAGAAATAATTCCATACACCTATGTAATTTTCTTCTAACCTTTTCACCTCTAGTTGATCTCACCCTGTTAGATGTGTTGGAAGTAACACTTTCCCCCCTCCCTCTATAAATTCCCTCCATTGAGGATGATAGGTCTAACAAGTACCTGTTCGGTTGTACCTACACTCCATCGAATGAGAGAACATAGTTAGCAAGAGGGGAGAATTTATGGACAGGGAATAATTTGACCCTCTCTTTCTAATGCCAAAGCTATACATTGTCATAATTTGACCCAACACATAATCTGACTAAATACCTAATTCTAATTTTTGTATTGTTTTAATGCTTCTTGGTAATCAAAAGTACTTATTTTCTCTCTCTGTCAAACTTAATGTCTATAATGATATGTGCTTACTGCCCACTTGGTCCATGATCTCTATTTAGAAGGTTTTAACCACATAAAAACATTAGTCTTACGATCAATATTAATGGCATGTAGTTTTTTGTTACCATCATATTAGTTGTTGTATCAAAGGTTTCATGATTATTAATCTCTTCCTTTTATGCATATTCTATTATGGCGAACCATAACTTATTTTTTTCTCTAAAACTACATTATTTGTACCTAGTCCTATAGATACATTCTTTAGTCCATCCATCTATAATGACTCATCTAATTTTTCATCTTCCAATGTGTGAACATACCTCTTAGGTTTATTTTCATCTCCCTGATAACTCTTAGAACTAGAAGTCTGTTCATCGTAGGATTCTTCACCCATATTCCTTTCAAGTTTGATTCCAGTTTAATGTGATATCTCTTTGTTGACAAAATCCAAAGCACCTTCATTTTTGTATTAGACTTCATTGTGGAGATACAAATCTCAATCTCTTTTTAAATTTTTCCAATTTACCAAGAGGGTTTTTATGTGATCAATCAATACCTTCAAGTTCATTCAAATGTTGTATTAGGCTAAGGATTGACTAGGTAGTTGACATCTTGCAAAACACAAATCTTGCTTCCCTCAACAACTCGAGTACTAGTACGAAAGGGTAATTATGACACTAGGACCCATATTGACCATGTGCTCAATGTAATCACATTACGAAGAGGCTATGATATGTACCATCTATATTGAGAACACACGACATATGGAAACAATAAACAGTGTTAAGCAGTTTAGTAATCATACTAGTATCTACCTTATATCCATAATATAAAAGCAATGTAATTACGTCCTTAATGAAGTTTCTATCCTAATTTGTAATCAATAGCATAGTAATAGATACTTTGATAGCTTATTTTTTTTGAAATTGGATGTTTTGATAGAGATTGTTAGTCCCTAAAGTTGCACTTGACTGCTAAAGGGAAAGTTATGGCATCATCAATTTATTGCAATGGATTTTATAGATAAATGTATATTGGGTTTTGAAATTGGTTTGAATATTGGGTCAAAGATACTATATCAATATCAGACATGCAAGAACAAATTCATATCTCAATGGCTTAGTAAATGGTAGTCAATCCAATAAATTAGATGGAAAATGTAATATGAAATACAAAGAAAATGTGTAAGCTTTCAATTTGTCCACTCACATATGAAACTCTTGATCCAAAATATCATTCAAGAAACAAGAGGAAAGTACTTAAATACAGATTTGATTATGAACAAGCAAACATTAAAGTTTTCACTGGCTTACTCACAAACAAGATACATCAAATGCTTAGCAAAATATTAACATGCATTCAAGTAAGAAAAAGATAGAAATATAGACAAGAATAGAAATCTAACCATAAAATAGCCTTTTCCATTTAGTACTGGAATGAAATAAGTCTCTGTCTTACAATTTGAAACAAAGTTTTCTCAAAAATGACCAATGGTTCCCAACCTTATCCCCTCAACCTCTCCTTCTGCAGAGTTTATATAGAAAGAGTACATAATTATTAAGATCCAAAAGAAATGGATCTGAAAACTTCCTCATCTATCTTTAGATTTATTTTTCAAATAATCAAATAGGATATAAGATCTGATCTCCAAGTTGAATTGATGAGGTATCTCATCAACTGTTGTCTATGAGTTATTTTAGAAAATAAATCTAGCAAATTCCTGAAAAATAGGGTCCAAAGATATCTTCATATTTCCAAAACCATGATAGTTGTGTAAAACTAAAGAGAGGTTTTTGTGAATGAGCCCATCCCCAACAAAAACCTCTTTTGGTTTCCAAAAATGCATCTCCAACTTCTCTGAAACCTCGCCCACAATTAGTGACTAAAACAAGAAATCATTTATTGTTTAAATTTGGAAACATTTCCTTCAAAGATTCATATGTATCTCCCTCGTGATTCACTTTTTTGGGAAAATGCTCGAGGGACACCTAATTTGGCCCATTTTTAAAGTGGATTTTTACTTGTTTTCCCTCATTATTCACCATTTTCTTGGAACACGTGGAAGAAGATGACTGCTTTAACAGTCACCTGCAAGAAATTTCTGCATTTTCCATTGAATTTCCAGATTTTTGTTTCTAAAGAATATCCTTTGTTTCCACTCTAAACTTAGCATAATATTTCTCAGGTGAAATTATGTTGAAATCAATATAGATTTCTATGTTTCCTAGGCCTCATTATATATTTTATTTCTTTTGAAGATGACTTTTCAAATGTCTCATTTTCTACAGATTTAGATGAACTATGTATTTCATGTATATCAAATTCTAGTATGTCATGCATTTCTGGAACATATGTAGGGTCTTCCTCTGAGTGAGAAGATTCTATGTCAAGTTTTAGCAGTTGTTTCTTCCCCTTTAAAGTCTTCTTTGGAACCTCCGCTTTTCCTCTTTTACTATGTTCTACTGGTGAGTATTTTTCATTAGGTGTATCATCTTCATATTACACTTATGTATAGAGAGAAGACAAAAAAACAAAAGCCATTTATTTCTCTCTTTTTTTTCCATGGCCAATGTTATAAGCCTCTTAAAAACTGCATGAAATCAGGAGTGGCAAGATCTTATAGACTCTTGACAATTTCAGAAAGAAGGTATTCTTGAATAATAATTATTGCTTTCTCCTTGAAGAGAGTAACATTATCATGTTATGCAGACCCATCTTCAATAATGAATATTTTATAGACAACAACTGTGATAGAAGGACCCAATGAATTTGTGTTTATCTTCCTCCTTAAATCCAATACCACTTCCATCAGGATGAACATCATCATATTCAAAAATACAACTAGCTGTAAAATTTATGAGCAAAAGACCATGTTCATTGCAAATATCAGCCAAATTTAGAGTTCCTTCTTAACTTCTTTTGCGAGCTTTCTCTTGCTCAATCTGATCTTCCTTGTGACAATAAAAGTTTCCTCTTGTTCCTTTACTGCACTTTATGTTTCATCTGCAAATGATAAGGTTTGAACTGAATAAGGTTTTGAGAAATGGAAGTTTCTTCGGATGAAGAATGTAGTCAATCTTTGATGTAGATATTTAAAATCCTTGCAAAAACTTCATCATAATTTTGCATGATTTGGGGAAAGGCCTCAAGCAATTCCACTCCTTCTGGTTCTAATTGATTGATTTGTCCACCCTTAGGAGCCATGATATTGATTTTAATCCATGTAAATCTGTGAGTGCTTAGGGTTCTGATCAGTATTAATTTCAGGACTTCTGGAAATATAAATGTTGTGGGAAAACCATTACCTGCAAACCATGTATAATCTAATATATAGATACACTGAATTGAATCATGTGTCATATGTTATCAATCACGGAGAAAAACCTGCGATTTGATGTGAGCTTATCAAGTACACATCCAATTCCTTTGAATGACTATCAAAACTAAAAACACGCACCGATCATAATCATAAATGGTATTGGATTTTAGGCAATGATCTCGGACAAATGTTGACACGATCTTTGAGAGTTGGCACATTTGAATTAATGATTACTTCTGGCACTACAAGAATAACGGTATTCTTGTAGTGCCTTTTTCCCCTTTCATAATTTCAAATTAAAACGAGAAAAAGGACTTGCATATTGATGGAAAATATTCTAATTGTCTTATTCTAACTTTTATCACACTAATTCATGTCATAAAATGGTTTGAAAGGATAATGCAAGCACACTTAAAGAGTATAGAAGAAGAAAATCAAAGTAAAAAATGATGCTAGGAAAGTGTAGGGCAGGGAAAAGAGTAGCTCAACATTCATTAACAAAATTAAGGACTAACATTGATTATGATTTGATTGTTGATCCTTGGTACTAGGACATTATTTTTTATCTGCAAAACCAATAATTCCCTCCTCACTTACAAGTGAAGGAGAAGAAGATACTAAAGCTATAAAGTACCAAGTATGTCCTGCTAAATTTATTTTTTATTTTTTAGGCATGTTTCTTTGGTGTGTTGGAAAGTACCAAGCCAAATATATCACATGGAAATTTCAGGATGGCACTCATTTACAAGTCCATACCAATGGGATTTTTTCTACTAAATCTACAACATATAAAATTTTACACCATGGATTATATTGACCTACCTTATTTCATGATTCTTTCACATTTGTGAGGTCTTATGATCACTATCGATGATCAGGTGGTAAAAAGAGGTTTTCAAGGATTCCCTTAAACCTCGAGATTGGTTGTTTTCCCTTTTCCAAATCGGTACTAGACTTCATAGGTCATATTTCCCCACCTTCTTCTGTCGGTCATGTTGTAACAAATATCAAAATCGACTGTGTTGCCTAAGAGATGGACATTCAATACAAGAAGTGTCTGGATGAATGGGTTACTGACCCTATGGTCAAGTGTGTTCTTGTTGAGGGTAGTTCACCTCGGGCTTTTTCTGCAGGTATGGATATAAAAGGTGTAGTTTCTACTATAAAAGAAGACAAAAACACTAATCTTGTGCAAGAGGTCTTCTCGGCAGAGTATACTCTCATTTGTAAAATTGCTCATTATGAAAAGCCCTACATTTCTTTATGGATGGTGTAACGATGGGTTTTGGAATTGGACTTTCTGGTCATGGTCGTTACCGAGTCATTACTGAAAGGACTCTTCTTGCAATGCCAGAAAATGCAATTGGCCTGTTTCCTGATGTTGGATTTGCTTACATAGCAGCAAGGAGTCCAGGAGAAGGAGATCTTGGTGCCTACCTTGCATTGACTGGGAAAAGGCGCTCCATTTTTTCTCTATTTGACGCACAAACATTTTTCGATTGTAGTAGCTGCACATGGAGATCATGAAAATGATCTTTCTAAGATTAGATGGTGTCATGAAAGCAGAGTATCGCACAACTCTAAGAAGTTCACCACCGAATGATTTTGTTGAGGGTGTTCGTGCAGTACTCATTGACAACGACCAGAATCCAAAGTGGGATCCATCCATGGTAGAAGATGTTGATTTGAGTGAAGTTGACATCATGCTTAAACCTCTGCAAACAGATGTTGATGAACTACAACTATGAAGGCAATATTCCGCATGTTCTCTATCAGTTGTCTGTAATGCCATTCTTAGTCTCATATCTTTCATATTATAAGTAGCTCAGAACGTCCACAAATGGTCGATATCTTACTAAGATTTTTATAGACATCATAGATATATAATAAATCAGTGTTTCCATCCATGCCTCCATAAATCCAGTATAATCAAGGTTAGAATGACTTGCTTTGGTTCAAATCTAAGATAGCCCGAATAGGAGAGCAATTGTTGCAGGTTTACAACTTGAGACTTAGCCACTTAAAAGGAAGAGTTAGTTCCCCTCCGCTCCTTCGTATACGCTGAGGACAATAATGATCAATCACTACCCAATAGTTTAATGAAGACACGGGCTTTTGTTCGAGCGATACATAAAAGTCTTCTGGAAAACGGTTACCTGCATTTGTTCCTAGCAGTAATGGTGGACTCCTTGTTATTCGGTGGCGCGCTGGCTCATGTGGGCGTTTTGGGCATGTTGCATTTTTGGACTACTAATTATGGCTCTTGAAAATAAGTCAGAGAGATTCCCCTGACAGGACTGACAATGCTGTCAAGGGTTGTTTGAATGCATTTCTCTCGATAATTGATTGTCTCTGGCTATGCAGAGAATCGAAGCGATGGCACTGAGAATCAGATTTGGAATGGCTTGTTGCTCGGTCACTAGACGTTTCCGTTTAGCATGAACGATGCGTCACATCCCTGCACGAAGTAGTCATGGAAAAGGAGCCTCAATAACCCCGGTGCTTGTGTGATATTTTGTAGCAGAAGCAACCGAACAGTGGATTTCACTATCGACTCCAAGGTGGTGCAGCGGCCATTGTAAAAGGTCCAGGAAAGCCCGTCCACTAACGTTGGCACATCATCCACATAAGCACCCACAGATGATACGATAACAAGGAGGGAACTTTTACGTGCGATAGATGTAAGGCTAATGGCACAACAACAAGAATTAAGCATGGTTTTTTCTCGTGTTGTGGCTATTGGTTTTGCACTTGAACACATGGCTAATCTTATGATATTTGCGGAGCAATTTGGCGCAACTCGTTTAAGAGGTGCGTGCATGAAGTTTATGGATTTATGTCGGAAAAGGCAGGGCACCTACTCCATTGTTGGCCTACAAGACACTATGTCTCCGAGTTCCAACATGTCTACTGGTGAGGCAACAGAAGACAATGAGGTTTCTGGGCATCGGAATGGAAGGAAAACTTAAAGCGTCTGTATGAATCATTAAATTCTACAAAGACGGGAGGAATTGGCTAGTGGCACGAGCTGTGAGCGAGTTTACCTATTGTCTATTGTGATAGAAATGATTCGGGAGAGCCGACCAACTCGTTGCTAAATGGATTTCCATTTATTGCACCAGTTACTGAGATGCCGAGGTAGGGAATGAGCAATCTATGGCATATCATCAATTTGACTGATGACAACCATTCCATCCATATTCATCTCGGTTTGTTTTTTGTCCTCAAGCGAACAAAGATGCTAATGTCGGAGGAGTTTAGGAGATGCATGCTTGAGAAAAACAACACCATCATCTGGTGGAAGAGATACAGGGTTTCCCGAGGAGGGCCATGCTTTGCATTAGCTGCAATCATTACAGTCCATGAACACACATCCCGCTTGGGCATTTGATCGAAAACTCTGCGAACTCCGTCATGCTTCCGCACTTGACATACATGTTGACGAGAGTATTTCCCAGAAGTCGATCTGCCATGGACTCCCTTGAACTCTGATTGATGTGGGCGTGGATGAGTTTTCCCTCTGCCAATGCTCTCTTTTGAATGCAGGCCTGCAATAAAGAAAAATACATAGAGGATTCAACACGAACCCCACGAGCATTCAAATGTAGATGCGGCAGTAGGATTTAGCAGAGAGTATTTGAATGCCAAGTTTTTTGTTATAAAGTCTTATAATAGGGAGAACGTGGTTAGTATTAAACACGGAGTGTGGACGAGCACCCGCAGAGGAAATAGAGCATTAAATGCAGTGAAGCCCGTCACGAACAGAGTGCAAATGCTTCTAGTCCTGTTTTCTTATTCTTCTCGATGAGAGGAAGTGGGAATTTCTGTGGCGTGGCTGAAATGCATGGTCCCGTAGATTTTCAAGCGACCGCAGATTGTTGGGATCGCGATTGGAAAGGAAAATTTCCAGTGAATTGGAACATAATTAAGGATGTTCCCTATCGCCAATTCCAGCATATTACTATTAATATTGTGGAGAACCTAAACCAGATACCAGTTATATATAGTCGAGCCACCCAACAAGTGGAATTTGAGAAAGGAGTAGAAATGCTGGACATATTTAACAAATACGTTTCGACAACATCTCTGTTGGATGATATATCCATGTCGACTGCATCACCACCACATCAACAAGAAGAACAACCAGAGGAGATTGTGAACACTGATGAGACTACTCAAATGACTACGCGAGAGATTAATGTGAACACCATTTGTGAGACCGATGAGACGCAACAGATTGATGTGAGCAGCTGCATGAAGCCACCAAAGAATAATGTGGACACAGAGGAGACGCACCAACCTTCTGTGGAAACCAATAATCGGCACACACACAGAGTAACTCAGAGGATGGAGGATCTGGTAAACACATCGTTAACTATTGAAGATGCACTTGTCGCTTTGTTTGCCCTCAGTGATCACTTGCGTTACAGAAGTTACGAAGCTGAAATTGGATTCAAGTGAATCTATTGTTTTTACAGTATGCATTTCCGTTATAATAACCTCCAAACGCTTGGTAAAGCGATGAAAACCAGCATTTGAATCAAACTATACAAAGCAATAATCCATGATTAGTAATGGTTTAAAGTGCTGGGAGAGGCATCTGGCAGACGCACCTGACATTCGCACAGTCCAGAGGAGGCAAACCGGTCCATATTCCCCGGAACGCTAAGAGTTTTGTTTTAGATTTTTCTCTTTTAAAAGAAGGAAGATGTAACAGAAGAAGAGGGGGGTGCATGAGCGTAGCACTGGGGGAAAACCTCTGTGAAGAGGGTTCCTATTGTAATTGATGATTTAATTTGTAAGCCATTAATGGAGTAATAAAGACGATTTTTGCTTGCGACTGTGAGATTCATCACGGTCGATTTCTTTCAGCATGTTTTTCTTCTTTTCAGCTGTGTTAAATCTGTTCGGATTTCATTATAGATGTTCCTTACTCATAGTTGATATTGTCTTTACCATATCTTTATGTCTTCCTTAATCCATCACGACTGCATTACATTTTGTTTTCTTCTAACCGATGTGCTTCGTTATACTTTAGTACGACCACTACTATAACGAATGGATTTGGGTTTTCTGTAATTGTTTATTGTCTTTCCTCTGCACCAGCTATCAACGGTGTAAGACCAATCTGCATTTTCAGAATTCTGCATGTATCCTTTGCTACATAGGCCTTTCCTTTTTCTTTCCACTATCGCATCATGATTTATCAAAGCGCTGAAAGATAGACTTACTTTGCCTCACTTTCCGCAAGTTATTTGATCTCTGCCATTGTCTCTTTTCTTAGGTTTTCATTTGACTCCATGCCCAATGGACCATTTCCCTGGTTTAACCCCCAAAATCCAAAAATCGAAGACCATCATTTACCCATAAATCTGCCCATCTTTTTCACGCTACTCAATTTATTTTGTGACATTTTTCGAGAGATCCCTCTCGGGTTGGGGGAGGGCAGACTTCCAATCCAAAGTGGTTCGAGGTTGCCTCGGGATTGATTTGTTGCAACCCATTTCAGTTCTGAGTGTCAACAAGTCACATATTTACCCTTACAACTACTGACTATTTCACCAGGTGGCCTAAATCTATCTCATTAAAGAATGTTGATGCAGACAAAGTTGTCTCATTTCTACAAGAACATATATTTTCCCACTTTGGTCTTACCCTTAGAATTTTCAATGATAAAGGTGGTGCCTTTTTGTTTAGAGAGGTTTTGAGTCTTTTCTAATGATATAATGTAATTTTATCAACTTCCTTCCCATATTACCCTCAAGGAAATGGATTGGATGAGTCCACCAATAAGAATATAATTAATATGGTTAAGGACATTATTGGTGGAAATCCCTATGAATGGAACTTATAGTTAATGCATGCCTTATCAGACAATAGGACAACCACTGAGATCAGTACTGGAAATACACTTTTCAAATTAGTTTAAGGGAAAGAGGAAATCATGCCCATTGAGTTGGAGATTTCCACTTATATTTTATACTTCTATAATGAGGAATTAGATAGTAGTCTAATAACTTGGAGATTTAATGTATTATTGGATTTGGAAGAACACCGTGAATTTACAACATAGAATTTATAGAAAAGACAGGGTTTTGAAAAAGCTTGCTCTATTATATGGGGTTGTTTTTTAGTGACATTATAAATTCAGTATTTTGGAGCAGTGGAATTGGGATTCTCTCTCTTATTGGTGTTATGACTCTCGTTTTAGTGTATCATCACCTAGATCTCCTTTAATTGGTTCCCAGGTGGCAAAGGAAGCCCGAGTAATTATGGAAAATGATGACTTTGGGGATTTAACGTAGGTTCTGCACATGCACAAGTTAATCAACTAGGCTAATAGCAGTTCCCTTCTAGTTATATCCTCCAAAGTAGCAGAGTTGGAATAATTCAGATAACACATAATGATAATTATACAAACCTTATTATCCTTCAAAAGCGCCAAATCGATTCACTAGAGACTGGATGCAACAGACTTCACTCTATGGTTTTATCACATTGTGTGGATTCTCTCCCTTTCTTCCAATAACCATGGTAATCAAATCTCGAAATCAAGTAGGCATATTGGAGGCTAAAATATTTTTCCAGAATCATGTACCCAAGGAGATTAAAGGTGCAAGCCCTCTTCACTCTAACGAGGGGCAGGAAGAGCAGGACAATGTGCACATTTAAACCAATATGGATGTTCCTTAAAGTCATTTGTATTTTGTGTTAGTTCATTAAGTAGGCTACTGGAAGAAATACTTGGAACTCTCATTTGGAATGTAATACCCTGGTTTTGAGTCCCCATATTAATAATATATTTTGTTTATTTGATGAAAGGCTAGAGTGCCTGGACAATTGAAAATGGGTCGGAGTGCCTAGGAAATGTAATACTTTTATCATTATTAATAATAAAATACATCGTTGGTTGTAAGAAGGACACAGATAAGAGTTATAGGGGTCTATGATTCCATGAGAGAGGGGGAAAGTTGAGGGGCTAAGCCCTTACATTTTAAAATTATTTTTATTTTACCCACCTTGGAATTTGGAGAGAGAGAGAGAGGGGATACATGAGCTTCTTGGGGGAGGCCACATTATTCTTTTGATATTTAATTCTTGTTCTTGATTGTCTTGGGGGTTGTCCATTCATTCTCACTCATTGAATTTTTTTTTGGAGTCTTCCTTTCTAATTCACTCTTCTACTCATCCTTGGTTTTGCATTGGAAAGAAAAAAAATGAATTGTTGAAGGAAAATAACCATGGTTGGTTGGCTGTAGGAATTACTAATGTATTCTAGCCATGAATGGATGACAATATTCTTGAGATGCATTGGCATATTGAGAAACCTTGTTCACAATTTTGAATCCTTAGAGTTCCAGCGTTGAGGTTCCTAACTAGTAGCATTGGAGCTCCGAAAAGAGGTGGATAGTCTGAGGGACTACGTAGCAGTGAAGGGGTTTCATTCTCTTTAGGTGGTGCAAGATGAAGGCGAAGAGATTTGGTATATTGGATTTGTTTTGTGTTGGGATACCTATGAGAGATTGATTGCTGAGTGGTTTGGAAACTAAGCATCGATCTGAGACCCATCTTTGTGGATTCATAGCCCTGGCTCGAAAGTGACATGTTGTTGAGACTTGGAACAACAATTTCTCGGGTTGGGTGGAACGTCCTTGGTCTACATCTAGTTGGTGATTGGTTAAAGAAAACATAAGTGCTCTTTGTCATGTATTTCTCTGCGTCTTTGTATATTTATTTCCATTGTTCATTAATTATTATCTCTAAGATATGATGTGTTTATAATGTGCCTGCTTGTTGGTTATTGTTGTGCATGGCATGTTAATCTTTTATTTTTTAGTTAGCAAGAATCTTGATGTTTGCATCTATTTGTTTCATGCTTCTGTAATAGTTAATTGGTATCATAATTTTCGAATCAACCAAAGGGGGTGAATTTAGAGATACCCGGGCAGTGGGTACGTTCAAATCAGAGCATAGAGTAATCATTTTGGGTTCGTTAATTTGGGTATGTTACAAGTGGTATCAGAGTCGTATGTTTATAGCACCAGTCCTTCAAGGACCTATTGTTGATGGAACATAAGTTGTTTGGATGAATTTTTTCTCTTAACTTAATTAATTGTTTGGGACAGAGTTGGATGGGATTTTTTGTGGTTAAACGTTGTCTTAATATCTTAGGAAACCATGCTCAGATAATTTCTCATGGCCCTGTATTTCCATCGATCCCTCTCTTGATCAATTTGGGCATTGGAATCAACAGATCTTCCCTCCAAGAAGACATCATACAATAGTCGTTGATCTATGGTCTGTGTCTTTTTCCTTATCCCACATGCATGGGGAAATGCTTGACTGAGTTGTTTATAATTAAAACAGAACCTTACATTACTTATGTGTGATAAAGGAAGCTATAGAACTTTGCAAAGTTTCCACATGATGTAACTTTTGGTTGCATAGGGAACCCAGTGGGCTCGTGGCCCAGTGGTTGGATCGAACCGAAGTCGATCGGGGAAGCTAGATAAAATACTTGTGTGGGGCACCTAGTGGGTCGATGCCCCAGTGGTCGAATCAGACGGAAATTGATCAGGGGAGCTAGATAGAAGACTTGCGTGGAACGCTTGGTAGTTCGGTGGTCAGATCGGACCAAAGTCGATTGAGGGAGCCGGATAAAAGACTTGTGTAGGGCACCCAATGGGTCGATGGGCCGATACACCAGATCGGAGCCGTTGGTAAGGGTTATATGAAAGTTGAGCCCGGCGGATCGGTGCCCCAGTGGTCAAACCAGATCGGAGTCAGGAACATGAGTATGTAAGTTGAGCGTGGTGGATCAGTGGCCCGATGACCGATGCCACCTCACTTCTAGGTCATCAGCCACATCAGCATATTGCCACGTAGGAAAGACTGTATGGATCCATTTTCTTATCTTTTCCATAATTGGAGTAGATTACATTAGATTGAGACAAAAATTATGGGTTTTTGTTGTAGAGAGGTGATCTACAAAAGTTCCAAAGAGGGTCCCTATCCATTTCTGCTTGGATCTGTCAAAAATTAAAAATAATGGTTTTTAAAGATATGGGTCTAGATCATTGGCATAGATCCATATTAAGTTGAAATTCTTGGAGAGAGTCCAAAAACCAAGGAAATAACCCATGAAGGAACTAAATAAATTCTAAGGGGATTGGAATGGGGATGCTGAAATAGGCAAAAATCCACTATGGCGGACCACCTTTTGGGGGTTTTCATATTTTCAGAGGAGAAAACGTGACTTCAGATCAAAAAACTGGAAAATTTTATTTTCTTGACATTTTATATACTCATAAATACAAACAACTTTGTTTTAGTGAAATTTTTCCAAAAGTGAAAAAATTGAGAGATAGCTAGCTTTGCTAAAAATTCGAGTCTGGAAAAAGGGGTGAAAAGGGACAAAGTTGCAGATTCCATATTGATGTAGTTTTTTACTAGAGCATCAGATTGAAAATAAGAGAGTTTTTATGAATTAATTATCATTATTTTTATCTATGTATAATAAAAATGCTTCTCTAGTTCCTGACATCTTTTCTTCTACAATTGACAGAAGTTGGCCTTTCAATAAAATTACACCAGTTGAGAAAATGGACAAATGGGGTGAAAGTGGCTTTTTCAGGAAGCCATAACTTTCAGCTCATAGATCATATTGAGGCACGTGAATAGTCATTGGAAATCTGATTTAGAGGAGAATAACTTCAAATTATTATAATTTGGAGAATTGCGATATAATTCTTCATGAATTAAATAGAAAAAAGACATGTAGCATTAATTGACAAAATTTCAATAATATGCATAATTTTAACAAAATGGTTGCTTGCACATTTTGTAGAATTAGGGGATATAAACATATCATTTCAAGATAATAATGCATATTTGGGACATGGAGGAAGAAGAGGGTGCCTTTAGTCATGAGAGAGAAGCTAAGGGTCAAAATATTAGTGTTGCTAATGCAGAGACAATCAAATGGGCATAGGAGCATAGTGGAGCTAGAAACATTAATAGAGACTGAGAATCTTGAGAATAGAAGTGCAGAGTTACAAAGCAGACAATGAGAATTCGATGAGAGAACAAAATCAAATAAATTATCAAATGATGCAAATCCTAAATCAATTGCAGAGGCAATCAAAGAATGGATCAAACTCGAGACAGAAAGAAGAAGGAAAACATCATGAAAGGTGAGATAACTACAAAAGAGATAGTCATTCAAGAAGTGATAGAAGAAATCATAGACATCACTAACCTCCTTACTCAACAAGGAAATTTTATGTTTCTGAAGACTCCATAAGCAGTCCAGAAGTGTCTCATGTTAGGCACCAAAGAAGAAAACATGAATTGGACAGTTTTCAAGGAGAAATGAGGAAGCTTAAGTTACCATCCTTTAATGGTGAAAGAGAAATGGAAGATGATGTTGAAGCCGGGTTGCTTGGAATCAATAATTATTTTCAAACACACAACTACTCATCTAACCTAGAAGCCAAAATTTCCACATACCATTTGCATGTGAAAGATTTTATGTGGTGGGATTAGTTGAAGAAAGTTGAGCACATTAATGAGAACATGATGACTTTGAAGTAGTTCAAGAGGCATTTTCATAAGGAGTATATTTCAGAGCAGTTTTATGACAAGAAAATGCAATAGTTCTTTGATCTCAGGTTGGGGAGCATGACCATGGGAGAATATGAAAATAAATTGTTGGGATTTCTTAAGTATGTGGGGTTTATCAATGATGAGAAGGTGAAGATACAAAGGTTTTTAAATGACTGACATCATTTTATAAAGAGAAAATTCAATATGATGAGCCTAGAACTTTGATAGAGACCATTAGAAAGGCTCAGTACATGTATGAGCAATGCAAGGGCAGAGAATCTTTGTAGAAGTCTTGGATGGATAAGAAGAAGGAGAAATTTGATCATAGAAGGAAGGGATTCAAACTTCCTTTCAACAGAAACAGTCCAAATACAAATCAACAAGATCGGTCTACTAAGACTGGATCCAAGATGCAAGATTCCTTGGCAAAAAGGGGAAGACTACCAATCAAATTTTGGGGAAGCAAATAACATCACATGTACAAGGATTGTTTTCAAGGAGAAGACAAAATGAAGACCATGCACAACATCCAAGAGGCTACTATAGTAGAAGACATGGGCAGAAATATTCCAAGAATATATGCAGTCTTAGAAGATCATGAAGCAGAACACCAATCTCATATGATTGAAATGGAAGGTAAGATCATTAATCATCTTGTTGCTATTTTAATTGATTCGGGAGCAATCTATTCTTACATTTATTCTAAAATAGTGAACATATTACATTTGGAGAAAAATAAGCTTGAAAGATAAGTTTGGTTCAACTAGCCACTGGAACCAAAAGAAGGATCAATCAGACTGTTAGAGGTTGTCCAATAAATTTGAATGGAGTGAGTACTAATGTTGATCTGAATATCATCCCATTGGGATCTTATGATATCCTAATTGGAATGGATTGGCTAGAAAATCATCACGTTGTCCTAGATTTCCATGACAATAAATTTACATGTCTTGATGAAGAAGGAAAATAGATCTTTGTGAAAGGAATTCCAATACCCATTTTTGTAAGGGATATTTCATCTTTACAGCTAAAGAGATGTTTTAGAAAATGTTGTCAATTGTATGCATCTCATGTGGAGGATCTAGAAAAGACAAAAGGGCTAAGCCTTGAAGATTTTTCAGTATTGCAATAGTTTGAAGATGTATTCCAAGAAATACCAGGATTGCCACCAAAGAGGGAGATAAATTTTTCTATTGATTTAGTACGAGGAGCTTCTCTAATATCAAAAAATGATTATAGAATGAGTACACCATAATTAAAAGATTTACAAATGCAGTTGGACATGAAGAAAGGGTACATACGCCCAAGTGTTTCACCTTAGGGAGCACTAGTACTCTTTGTTAGAAATAAGGATGGAACATTGAGGCTATGTATTGACTTTAGACAGTTGAATAAATCCATTGTGAAGAAAAAATACCATCTACCCTAAATTGATGACCTCTTTGATCAACTAAGAGGAGCAAAGATATTTTCCAAGATAGATTTGAGATCACGATACCACCGGGTAAGAATCAAAGAACAAGACATTAGTAAGACATCCTTTAGAACAAGTTATATATATTGTGAATTTGTAGTGGTTCCATTCAAACAAACCAATGCACCAGTTGTTTGTATGTGCCTAATGAATGGCATATTCAGAAATTATCTGGATAAGTTTGTCATTGTGTTCTTGGATGACATACTTATCTATTCTAAATTAGAAGAAGAACATGGACTTCACTTGAGGTTGGTATTGCAAGTACTAAGGAAACATAAGCTTTATGCCAAGCTAATAAAGTGTTCCTTTTACCAAGAATAGATCTATTATTTGGGGCACATTATTTCAGAACAAGGAATAATAGTGTATCCAGAGAAGATTGAATCCATTAGAGGATGTCTAGCACCAAGGAATGTTTTAGAAGTCGTATCTTTTATGGGATTAGCTAGATACTACAGGAGGTTTATAGAAGGGTTCTCTAAAAATTTTCATCCCATCACTTCATTACAAAAGAAGAGAATTAAATGTGAATTGACAACAAAGTGTGAATAGCATTATAATTTATTGAAAGAATTAATTACTAGTGCACCTATTTTAAATATTGATGACACAAATGAGAATTTTGTGGTATGTACAGATGCATGCAAAGAAGGACTTGGTGGAGTCCTCACTCAAATTGGACATATCATTAGTTATGAGTCTAGAAAGCTTAAAGAACATGAGAGGAATTATGCCATGCATGATTTGGAGCTTGCTTCCATAGTTCATGCATTGAAGATGTGGAGGAATTATCTAATGGGAAAGAGATTTGAATTAAGAATAGACCATAGTGGTATGAAATATCTTTTTGAACAACAAACTTTGAATTCCAGGCAGACAAGATGGTTAGAATTTTTAAGTGAGTATGACTTTGACATCAAGCATATAAAAGGAAAGGAAAACAAAGTTGTTGATACACTCAGCAGAAGAGTACATATCATGCATGCTACAACCATTAGTATGCATCAGTCAGATTTAAAGAGAAGAATTTTAAATGTTTCTATTACATACTAGCATTACTTACAGGTAAAAGAAAGTTTGTAGCAGGAAAATGTACAACAAAAATTTAAAGAGTATGAGATAAAGGAAGGCGGATTACTTATGCATAAAAATAGAATTTGTGTTCCTAGTTTCAGAGAACTTAGGAATTTGGTGTTAAAATAAATGCATAATGTTCCATGTGTTGGACATTCTGGTTACCAAAAAAATATTACAACAGTAAGAAGCCAATTCGTTTGGCTTGGAATGAAGAAGGGCATTGTTGATTACATTTATAGATGTATGGAATGTTAGAGAGTGAAAGTTGAGAATAGACACCTAGCGGGTTTGCTATAGCCATTACTAATTCCAGTGAAGAAATGGGAAGTGGTAACCATTGATTTTATCACTAAGTTTCCCAAGACATCAAGGCAACATGATTCAATAATGGTAGTTGTGGATAAGTTGACAAAGACTACTCATTTTGTTCCTATGAAAATGACTCATAGATCAGCTAATATTTCATAAATTTACATGAGGTAAATTGCTAGGTTGCATGGAATACCTAAGGCAGTTGTCTCAAAAAGAGATAAAAAGTTTACCTCAAATTTGTGGAGGGGATTATTTAAAGGATTTGGCACAAATCTAAATTTTAGCACAACATGTCATCCATAGTTAGATGGGAAGACAAAGAGAGTCAATCAAGTAATTGAAGACATGTTGAGAATGTATGTGATGGATAAGCCATCTAAGTGGGAAGATTACTTGCATTTGGTTGAGTTTGTATATAATAATGGATATCAAGCTTCATTGAAGATGAGCCCATTTGAAGCTTTGTATGGTATAAAATGCAATAATCTAGTGAGTTGGAATGACCCAACATACAAAGTAGTACTTGGGCCATAATTGCTCAAAGATATGGAAGACTAGATGGTTAAAATTAAGCAGAATTTGAAAGAAATACAAGATGGACAGAAGACCTATGCAGATAAGAACAGGACAACTAGATAATTTAAAGTGGAAGAGAATGTCCTTTAGAAAGTGAATCCTAAGAAGATCTCGTTAAAGTTGGGAAGTTGTACAAAGCTAGCAGCCAAATTATGTGGTCCATTTGAGATATTGAACAAAATAGGGCCAATTGCATACATGATTGCATTTCCTGCTTCCATGAATGTGCATAATGTATTTCATGTCTCTTTGTTGAAAAAGTATGTGCATGATCATAACCATGTTATTGATTGGAATTTGATTCAGGTGGAGCCAGAAGGAGACTTTCAGGTCCAGTCGGTGCACATATTGGATAGAAATGTCAAAATGCTCCTGAATCGAGTCATAGAATGGGTAAAAGTTCAGTGGGCCTGCTACAATCTTGAATATGCTAATGCCATGTCGGTAGAGTACTCGTGAATTTTTGAAGAATTTTGAAATTTTGGATTTTTGTTTTGTATATGCATTGAGAACAGTGCCAAAATAAGGGGGAGGGGAATGTAATACCCCAGTTTAAAGTCCCCAAATTAATAAAGTATTTTTTTTATTTGACGAAAGGTCGGAGTGCTCAAATAATTGAAAAGGGGCTGGAGTTCCTAGAAAATGTAATACTTTGATCATTATTAATAATAAAATACGTCAATGGATGCAAGACAGGCAAGGAAAAGAGTTAGAGGGAATTATGATTCCACAAGAGAGGGGGAAAGTTGAGGGGCTAAGCCTTCACATTTTAAATTATTTTTATTTTACCCACCTTGGATTTTGGAGAGAAAGAGGGGGTTACGTGAGCTTCTTGGGGGGAGGCCACATTATGCTTTTGATATTTAATCCTTGTTCTTGATTGTCTTGGGGGTTGGCCATTCATTCTTACTCACTAAAATAATTTTTGGAGTCATTCCTCTCTAATTCACTCTTTGTTCATCCTTGGTTTTGCATGGTAAAGAAAAAGACGAATTGTTGAAGGACATCAACCATGGTTGGCTGGTTGTAGGAATTATTGATGTATTCCAGCCATGAATGGATGTCAGTTGCCTGAGATGCATTGGCATATTGAGAAACCTTGTTCATATCTTTGAATCCTGAGAGTTTCAACATTGCGATTCTTTACCAGTAGCATTAGAGCCCTGGAAAGAGGTGGACATCCTGAGGAATTGTGTGGTATTGAAGGAGGTTCATTCTCTTTGGGTGGTGCGGGTTGAAGGGGAAGAGAGATGGCATATTGGATTTCTTGTGTGTTGGGATACCTATGAGAGATTGATTGTTGACTGGTTTGGGAAACTAAGTGTCGGTCTAAGAGCCGTCCTTATGGATTCATAGCCCTAGCTCAAGGGTGACTTGTTGTTGAGACTTCTAACAACAATGTCTAAGGTTGGGTGCTACGTCCTTGGTCTGCAGCTAGTTGGTGATTGGTTAAAGAAAATATAAGTGCTCTTTGTCATGTATTTCTCTATGTCTTTGTATATTTATTTTTGACATTTATTAATTATTATCTATGAGATATGATGTATTTATAATGTGCCTACTTGCTAGTTATTGTTGTGCATGGCATGTTAATATTTTATTTTA
>ML824857.1:37882-90166 GCA_009831015.1 Picea engelmannii | reverse complement strand
GAAGAGCAGGACAATGTGCACATTTAAACCAATATGGATGTTCCTTAAAGTCATTTGTATTTTGTGTTAGTTCATTAAGTAGGCTACTGGAAGAAATACTTGGAACTCTCATTTGGAATGTAATACCCTGGTTTTGAGTCCCCATATTAATAATATATTTTGTTTATTTGATGAAAGGCTAGAGTGCCTGGACAATTGAAAATGGGTCGGAGTGCCTAGGAAATGTAATACTTTTATCATTATTAATAATAAAATACATCGTTGGTTGTAAGAAGGACACAGATAAGAGTTATAGGGGTCTATGATTCCATGAGAGAGGGGGAAAGTTGAGGGGCTAAGCCCTTACATTTTAAAATTATTTTTATTTTACCCACCTTGGAATTTGGAGAGAGAGAGAGAGGGGATACATGAGCTTCTTGGGGGAGGCCACATTATTCTTTTGATATTTAATTCTTGTTCTTGATTGTCTTGGGGGTTGTCCATTCATTCTCACTCATTGAATTTTTTTTTGGAGTCTTCCTTTCTAATTCACTCTTCTACTCATCCTTGGTTTTGCATTGGAAAGAAAAAAAATGAATTGTTGAAGGAAAATAACCATGGTTGGTTGGCTGTAGGAATTACTAATGTATTCTAGCCATGAATGGATGACAATATTCTTGAGATGCATTGGCATATTGAGAAACCTTGTTCACAATTTTGAATCCTTAGAGTTCCAGCGTTGAGGTTCCTAACTAGTAGCATTGGAGCTCCGAAAAGAGGTGGATAGTCTGAGGGACTACGTAGCAGTGAAGGGGTTTCATTCTCTTTAGGTGGTGCAAGATGAAGGCGAAGAGATTTGGTATATTGGATTTGTTTTGTGTTGGGATACCTATGAGAGATTGATTGCTGAGTGGTTTGGAAACTAAGCATCGATCTGAGACCCATCTTTGTGGATTCATAGCCCTGGCTCGAAAGTGACATGTTGTTGAGACTTGGAACAACAATTTCTCGGGTTGGGTGGAACGTCCTTGGTCTACATCTAGTTGGTGATTGGTTAAAGAAAACATAAGTGCTCTTTGTCATGTATTTCTCTGCGTCTTTGTATATTTATTTCCATTGTTCATTAATTATTATCTCTAAGATATGATGTGTTTATAATGTGCCTGCTTGTTGGTTATTGTTGTGCATGGCATGTTAATCTTTTATTTTTTAGTTAGCAAGAATCTTGATGTTTGCATCTATTTGTTTCATGCTTCTGTAATAGTTAATTGGTATCATAATTTTCGAATCAACCAAAGGGGGTGAATTTAGAGATACCCGGGCAGTGGGTACGTTCAAATCAGAGCATAGAGTAATCATTTTGGGTTCGTTAATTTGGGTATGTTACAAGTGGTATCAGAGTCGTATGTTTATAGCACCAGTCCTTCAAGGACCTATTGTTGATGGAACATAAGTTGTTTGGATGAATTTTTTCTCTTAACTTAATTAATTGTTTGGGACAGAGTTGGATGGGATTTTTTGTGGTTAAACGTTGTCTTAATATCTTAGGAAACCATGCTCAGATAATTTCTCATGGCCCTGTATTTCCATCGATCCCTCTCTTGATCAATTTGGGCATTGGAATCAACAGATCTTCCCTCCAAGAAGACATCATACAATAGTCGTTGATCTATGGTCTGTGTCTTTTTCCTTATCCCACATGCATGGGGAAATGCTTGACTGAGTTGTTTATAATTAAAACAGAACCTTACATTACTTATGTGTGATAAAGGAAGCTATAGAACTTTGCAAAGTTTCCACATGATGTAACTTTTGGTTGCATAGGGAACCCAGTGGGCTCGTGGCCCAGTGGTTGGATCGAACCGAAGTCGATCGGGGAAGCTAGATAAAATACTTGTGTGGGGCACCTAGTGGGTCGATGCCCCAGTGGTCGAATCAGACGGAAATTGATCAGGGGAGCTAGATAGAAGACTTGCGTGGAACGCTTGGTAGTTCGGTGGTCAGATCGGACCAAAGTCGATTGAGGGAGCCGGATAAAAGACTTGTGTAGGGCACCCAATGGGTCGATGGGCCGATACACCAGATCGGAGCCGTTGGTAAGGGTTATATGAAAGTTGAGCCCGGCGGATCGGTGCCCCAGTGGTCAAACCAGATCGGAGTCAGGAACATGAGTATGTAAGTTGAGCGTGGTGGATCAGTGGCCCGATGACCGATGCCACCTCACTTCTAGGTCATCAGCCACATCAGCATATTGCCACGTAGGAAAGACTGTATGGATCCATTTTCTTATCTTTTCCATAATTGGAGTAGATTACATTAGATTGAGACAAAAATTATGGGTTTTTGTTGTAGAGAGGTGATCTACAAAAGTTCCAAAGAGGGTCCCTATCCATTTCTGCTTGGATCTGTCAAAAATTAAAAATAATGGTTTTTAAAGATATGGGTCTAGATCATTGGCATAGATCCATATTAAGTTGAAATTCTTGGAGAGAGTCCAAAAACCAAGGAAATAACCCATGAAGGAACTAAATAAATTCTAAGGGGATTGGAATGGGGATGCTGAAATAGGCAAAAATCCACTATGGCGGACCACCTTTTGGGGGTTTTCATATTTTCAGAGGAGAAAACGTGACTTCAGATCAAAAAACTGGAAAATTTTATTTTCTTGACATTTTATATACTCATAAATACAAACAACTTTGTTTTAGTGAAATTTTTCCAAAAGTGAAAAAATTGAGAGATAGCTAGCTTTGCTAAAAATTCGAGTCTGGAAAAAGGGGTGAAAAGGGACAAAGTTGCAGATTCCATATTGATGTAGTTTTTTACTAGAGCATCAGATTGAAAATAAGAGAGTTTTTATGAATTAATTATCATTATTTTTATCTATGTATAATAAAAATGCTTCTCTAGTTCCTGACATCTTTTCTTCTACAATTGACAGAAGTTGGCCTTTCAATAAAATTACACCAGTTGAGAAAATGGACAAATGGGGTGAAAGTGGCTTTTTCAGGAAGCCATAACTTTCAGCTCATAGATCATATTGAGGCACGTGAATAGTCATTGGAAATCTGATTTAGAGGAGAATAACTTCAAATTATTATAATTTGGAGAATTGCGATATAATTCTTCATGAATTAAATAGAAAAAAGACATGTAGCATTAATTGACAAAATTTCAATAATATGCATAATTTTAACAAAATGGTTGCTTGCACATTTTGTAGAATTAGGGGATATAAACATATCATTTCAAGATAATAATGCATATTTGGGACATGGAGGAAGAAGAGGGTGCCTTTAGTCATGAGAGAGAAGCTAAGGGTCAAAATATTAGTGTTGCTAATGCAGAGACAATCAAATGGGCATAGGAGCATAGTGGAGCTAGAAACATTAATAGAGACTGAGAATCTTGAGAATAGAAGTGCAGAGTTACAAAGCAGACAATGAGAATTCGATGAGAGAACAAAATCAAATAAATTATCAAATGATGCAAATCCTAAATCAATTGCAGAGGCAATCAAAGAATGGATCAAACTCGAGACAGAAAGAAGAAGGAAAACATCATGAAAGGTGAGATAACTACAAAAGAGATAGTCATTCAAGAAGTGATAGAAGAAATCATAGACATCACTAACCTCCTTACTCAACAAGGAAATTTTATGTTTCTGAAGACTCCATAAGCAGTCCAGAAGTGTCTCATGTTAGGCACCAAAGAAGAAAACATGAATTGGACAGTTTTCAAGGAGAAATGAGGAAGCTTAAGTTACCATCCTTTAATGGTGAAAGAGAAATGGAAGATGATGTTGAAGCCGGGTTGCTTGGAATCAATAATTATTTTCAAACACACAACTACTCATCTAACCTAGAAGCCAAAATTTCCACATACCATTTGCATGTGAAAGATTTTATGTGGTGGGATTAGTTGAAGAAAGTTGAGCACATTAATGAGAACATGATGACTTTGAAGTAGTTCAAGAGGCATTTTCATAAGGAGTATATTTCAGAGCAGTTTTATGACAAGAAAATGCAATAGTTCTTTGATCTCAGGTTGGGGAGCATGACCATGGGAGAATATGAAAATAAATTGTTGGGATTTCTTAAGTATGTGGGGTTTATCAATGATGAGAAGGTGAAGATACAAAGGTTTTTAAATGACTGACATCATTTTATAAAGAGAAAATTCAATATGATGAGCCTAGAACTTTGATAGAGACCATTAGAAAGGCTCAGTACATGTATGAGCAATGCAAGGGCAGAGAATCTTTGTAGAAGTCTTGGATGGATAAGAAGAAGGAGAAATTTGATCATAGAAGGAAGGGATTCAAACTTCCTTTCAACAGAAACAGTCCAAATACAAATCAACAAGATCGGTCTACTAAGACTGGATCCAAGATGCAAGATTCCTTGGCAAAAAGGGGAAGACTACCAATCAAATTTTGGGGAAGCAAATAACATCACATGTACAAGGATTGTTTTCAAGGAGAAGACAAAATGAAGACCATGCACAACATCCAAGAGGCTACTATAGTAGAAGACATGGGCAGAAATATTCCAAGAATATATGCAGTCTTAGAAGATCATGAAGCAGAACACCAATCTCATATGATTGAAATGGAAGGTAAGATCATTAATCATCTTGTTGCTATTTTAATTGATTCGGGAGCAATCTATTCTTACATTTATTCTAAAATAGTGAACATATTACATTTGGAGAAAAATAAGCTTGAAAGATAAGTTTGGTTCAACTAGCCACTGGAACCAAAAGAAGGATCAATCAGACTGTTAGAGGTTGTCCAATAAATTTGAATGGAGTGAGTACTAATGTTGATCTGAATATCATCCCATTGGGATCTTATGATATCCTAATTGGAATGGATTGGCTAGAAAATCATCACGTTGTCCTAGATTTCCATGACAATAAATTTACATGTCTTGATGAAGAAGGAAAATAGATCTTTGTGAAAGGAATTCCAATACCCATTTTTGTAAGGGATATTTCATCTTTACAGCTAAAGAGATGTTTTAGAAAATGTTGTCAATTGTATGCATCTCATGTGGAGGATCTAGAAAAGACAAAAGGGCTAAGCCTTGAAGATTTTTCAGTATTGCAATAGTTTGAAGATGTATTCCAAGAAATACCAGGATTGCCACCAAAGAGGGAGATAAATTTTTCTATTGATTTAGTACGAGGAGCTTCTCTAATATCAAAAAATGATTATAGAATGAGTACACCATAATTAAAAGATTTACAAATGCAGTTGGACATGAAGAAAGGGTACATACGCCCAAGTGTTTCACCTTAGGGAGCACTAGTACTCTTTGTTAGAAATAAGGATGGAACATTGAGGCTATGTATTGACTTTAGACAGTTGAATAAATCCATTGTGAAGAAAAAATACCATCTACCCTAAATTGATGACCTCTTTGATCAACTAAGAGGAGCAAAGATATTTTCCAAGATAGATTTGAGATCACGATACCACCGGGTAAGAATCAAAGAACAAGACATTAGTAAGACATCCTTTAGAACAAGTTATATATATTGTGAATTTGTAGTGGTTCCATTCAAACAAACCAATGCACCAGTTGTTTGTATGTGCCTAATGAATGGCATATTCAGAAATTATCTGGATAAGTTTGTCATTGTGTTCTTGGATGACATACTTATCTATTCTAAATTAGAAGAAGAACATGGACTTCACTTGAGGTTGGTATTGCAAGTACTAAGGAAACATAAGCTTTATGCCAAGCTAATAAAGTGTTCCTTTTACCAAGAATAGATCTATTATTTGGGGCACATTATTTCAGAACAAGGAATAATAGTGTATCCAGAGAAGATTGAATCCATTAGAGGATGTCTAGCACCAAGGAATGTTTTAGAAGTCGTATCTTTTATGGGATTAGCTAGATACTACAGGAGGTTTATAGAAGGGTTCTCTAAAAATTTTCATCCCATCACTTCATTACAAAAGAAGAGAATTAAATGTGAATTGACAACAAAGTGTGAATAGCATTATAATTTATTGAAAGAATTAATTACTAGTGCACCTATTTTAAATATTGATGACACAAATGAGAATTTTGTGGTATGTACAGATGCATGCAAAGAAGGACTTGGTGGAGTCCTCACTCAAATTGGACATATCATTAGTTATGAGTCTAGAAAGCTTAAAGAACATGAGAGGAATTATGCCATGCATGATTTGGAGCTTGCTTCCATAGTTCATGCATTGAAGATGTGGAGGAATTATCTAATGGGAAAGAGATTTGAATTAAGAATAGACCATAGTGGTATGAAATATCTTTTTGAACAACAAACTTTGAATTCCAGGCAGACAAGATGGTTAGAATTTTTAAGTGAGTATGACTTTGACATCAAGCATATAAAAGGAAAGGAAAACAAAGTTGTTGATACACTCAGCAGAAGAGTACATATCATGCATGCTACAACCATTAGTATGCATCAGTCAGATTTAAAGAGAAGAATTTTAAATGTTTCTATTACATACTAGCATTACTTACAGGTAAAAGAAAGTTTGTAGCAGGAAAATGTACAACAAAAATTTAAAGAGTATGAGATAAAGGAAGGCGGATTACTTATGCATAAAAATAGAATTTGTGTTCCTAGTTTCAGAGAACTTAGGAATTTGGTGTTAAAATAAATGCATAATGTTCCATGTGTTGGACATTCTGGTTACCAAAAAAATATTACAACAGTAAGAAGCCAATTCGTTTGGCTTGGAATGAAGAAGGGCATTGTTGATTACATTTATAGATGTATGGAATGTTAGAGAGTGAAAGTTGAGAATAGACACCTAGCGGGTTTGCTATAGCCATTACTAATTCCAGTGAAGAAATGGGAAGTGGTAACCATTGATTTTATCACTAAGTTTCCCAAGACATCAAGGCAACATGATTCAATAATGGTAGTTGTGGATAAGTTGACAAAGACTACTCATTTTGTTCCTATGAAAATGACTCATAGATCAGCTAATATTTCATAAATTTACATGAGGTAAATTGCTAGGTTGCATGGAATACCTAAGGCAGTTGTCTCAAAAAGAGATAAAAAGTTTACCTCAAATTTGTGGAGGGGATTATTTAAAGGATTTGGCACAAATCTAAATTTTAGCACAACATGTCATCCATAGTTAGATGGGAAGACAAAGAGAGTCAATCAAGTAATTGAAGACATGTTGAGAATGTATGTGATGGATAAGCCATCTAAGTGGGAAGATTACTTGCATTTGGTTGAGTTTGTATATAATAATGGATATCAAGCTTCATTGAAGATGAGCCCATTTGAAGCTTTGTATGGTATAAAATGCAATAATCTAGTGAGTTGGAATGACCCAACATACAAAGTAGTACTTGGGCCATAATTGCTCAAAGATATGGAAGACTAGATGGTTAAAATTAAGCAGAATTTGAAAGAAATACAAGATGGACAGAAGACCTATGCAGATAAGAACAGGACAACTAGATAATTTAAAGTGGAAGAGAATGTCCTTTAGAAAGTGAATCCTAAGAAGATCTCGTTAAAGTTGGGAAGTTGTACAAAGCTAGCAGCCAAATTATGTGGTCCATTTGAGATATTGAACAAAATAGGGCCAATTGCATACATGATTGCATTTCCTGCTTCCATGAATGTGCATAATGTATTTCATGTCTCTTTGTTGAAAAAGTATGTGCATGATCATAACCATGTTATTGATTGGAATTTGATTCAGGTGGAGCCAGAAGGAGACTTTCAGGTCCAGTCGGTGCACATATTGGATAGAAATGTCAAAATGCTCCTGAATCGAGTCATAGAATGGGTAAAAGTTCAGTGGGCCTGCTACAATCTTGAATATGCTAATGCCATGTCGGTAGAGTACTCGTGAATTTTTGAAGAATTTTGAAATTTTGGATTTTTGTTTTGTATATGCATTGAGAACAGTGCCAAAATAAGGGGGAGGGGAATGTAATACCCCAGTTTAAAGTCCCCAAATTAATAAAGTATTTTTTTTATTTGACGAAAGGTCGGAGTGCTCAAATAATTGAAAAGGGGCTGGAGTTCCTAGAAAATGTAATACTTTGATCATTATTAATAATAAAATACGTCAATGGATGCAAGACAGGCAAGGAAAAGAGTTAGAGGGAATTATGATTCCACAAGAGAGGGGGAAAGTTGAGGGGCTAAGCCTTCACATTTTAAATTATTTTTATTTTACCCACCTTGGATTTTGGAGAGAAAGAGGGGGTTACGTGAGCTTCTTGGGGGGAGGCCACATTATGCTTTTGATATTTAATCCTTGTTCTTGATTGTCTTGGGGGTTGGCCATTCATTCTTACTCACTAAAATAATTTTTGGAGTCATTCCTCTCTAATTCACTCTTTGTTCATCCTTGGTTTTGCATGGTAAAGAAAAAGACGAATTGTTGAAGGACATCAACCATGGTTGGCTGGTTGTAGGAATTATTGATGTATTCCAGCCATGAATGGATGTCAGTTGCCTGAGATGCATTGGCATATTGAGAAACCTTGTTCATATCTTTGAATCCTGAGAGTTTCAACATTGCGATTCTTTACCAGTAGCATTAGAGCCCTGGAAAGAGGTGGACATCCTGAGGAATTGTGTGGTATTGAAGGAGGTTCATTCTCTTTGGGTGGTGCGGGTTGAAGGGGAAGAGAGATGGCATATTGGATTTCTTGTGTGTTGGGATACCTATGAGAGATTGATTGTTGACTGGTTTGGGAAACTAAGTGTCGGTCTAAGAGCCGTCCTTATGGATTCATAGCCCTAGCTCAAGGGTGACTTGTTGTTGAGACTTCTAACAACAATGTCTAAGGTTGGGTGCTACGTCCTTGGTCTGCAGCTAGTTGGTGATTGGTTAAAGAAAATATAAGTGCTCTTTGTCATGTATTTCTCTATGTCTTTGTATATTTATTTTTGACATTTATTAATTATTATCTATGAGATATGATGTATTTATAATGTGCCTACTTGCTAGTTATTGTTGTGCATGGCATGTTAATATTTTATTTTACAGTTAGTAAGAATCTTGATTTTTGCATGTGTTTGTTTCATGCTTCTTTAATAGTTAGTTGGTATCAAAAATTTTGAATCAGCCCAAGGAGGTGAATTTAGAGGTACCCAAGTAGTGGGTACATTCAAATCAAAGCATAGAGAAATCATTTTGGGATTTTTTATATGGTTACGTTACATGGAAGGTCACCTTTTGTATTTAGATGTCGACTTAAAAATATGTCGTGTTTTATGGAAATTCGATGAATATTGGGATTGTAAATGCTGCTAGATTCAACACAACAAATATTTTATATACAATACAAAATTATATTCTGGTTAAATACATATATAATGATAATATTGCATCTCACATATGGTGGCTCAGCTAGAGTAAATAGATGTTTAGATATCCTCGCTAGTACATCTCTATGTATGTGTATTGTACAAGATCATGGACATGATCATCCCCACTAGCTAATAAATCTAGTACCTTTGAATTAACTTGCTTACATGACCACTCTACATGGCCCTACTTATGAAACATCTACACCATATGTGCATATGCACATTAGTGATCAACCTAGGAGGGAGGCAGTTGAATGTAGGTCAAGTTACCAGAAACCTCTCAAAAAATAAATTAAATAGCTTTGAATAAAAGGCAAAGATAATCCTCCCATCAAACACATCATGATAATGATCTAGAGAAAATAAAATTATCTCAAAAAAATAATAGATCACATAATTAGTCTAGGACATTGAACTAAGCTATTTACATAGTGAATAATAGGGAAACTAATGCATTTCCCATCAGAGGTATAGTCTCCCAATGTTATGATATGAGAAAAATACACCTAACCTCATGTGCACTAAATGCATGCAAACACAACTAGCCACCTGGAAGGCACTAGGGTTAGTGATGGCCACACTAACATTTCTTTGCACATATGCCAATTAGCTCTCTCCCACAATGCCAAGTGATAAATCATGGAACTGGGGAAATTCCTCCCCTCTCTTAGATATGCCAATAATAAAATAAATATCCTCCTTTTTGTGTTAGTACCATAGATCAAAATCGAGCTTGAATGCTTTCCTGGCATGATTCATATGATGGACCGATTGCATTAACAACCATGAATTCTCCTTGAGGGATGTAGCCTCCTCATAAAAATTGAGGAGGCCAACATCCCTCAAAAGGAGTCAAGTTTGTGCTACGGAATGATGAAGGTACATATCCCTTCCCCTCTCTCTGACCTCCCTCTCATGTATGAATTTGTACGTGTTGACCTATTACTTTTTTTTTCATCGTCGTCATTGTCTATGATCCACATACAAATTTCATTAGACACGCACATAACATAAACAATATATAATAAATTGCCATTTTAATATTCATTAAAAATTGAAATGATATTTTTTTTTTTTTAAATTGAAATGATATATTTTTTTTTAAATTGTGTAAAATACATCAGTACACCTTAAAAATAGAGACACACCATCATCGATGTGAAGTAACCATCAATGCACGATAACCAATGCTCCTAATTAAAACTTAATACATTGAAAAAGTGGATAAGATTTATATTATTATTACCAATTATCTGTCTACCACTTATATAGGGGCACCAATATTGCTACGGTGCACCTTGTATCACCCAATGCACCACCAACAACATGTTTGTACATTCCAAAATGCACCGCCAAGGTTAGAAAAATTAATTTCATGCCTAGGAGTAATGGTGCACTTAGGAGTAATGGTGCACTTATGATATCCAAAAGCATAGGTAACGGTGATTCCTTATACCCACAAGAGCATCAATAAAAGGGAAAAATTTATAAATTTAAAAGCATGCTCATTGATGCACTTACAATACATTGGTACACTGACAAAGTGAGGAAAGTTGGCTTCAGTGGTGCACTTGTGATGGACCAAAGCACCATTATCGATGTCCATGTATATTCATAAACACATCAACAAGAATGGGAAATTATTATTTTAAAGTTTGTTTGTCAATGCACTTGGTATGTATTGAAGCACCACAAATGGTGCCTCCTTGCATTTCCTAGAGCTTGACAATCCCCCCAAAAAATTATATATATAAATCTATCGACGGTGTGCTTATAATATGAAGAAGCATTGCTTACAATGCTTCATTATATTATAAAGAGGATTTTTGTTATTTCTGATTTTTGTTATTTCTTGATGTGTTGCATGTAATGGGATATACCACTAGCATTGTGTCTTGTAAACTTACAAGACACACGACATAGTTTGAGGCAATTCAAACAGCTTGAAAATACTACATGGAAAAAAAATTAAGTTGAAAAAAATTCAAATTAATTCGAATTCAAAATTTTGATACACTAAAAATGTAAATGACGAGGTAACATACATTTTACTTGATCTCTTCCTTGTCGAGGAGGCATGGTTGTTACATAGAGAAAAAATGAAAGTATGGCAATATCTTGCAAAATTAAAAAAATGAATTAAATCAACTGAAGCAAAGGAATCGAGGAATCTAGCAGCACAATAGCACTAACAATGGGGCGGTCATATAGGAATGGTGAACAGCAATGCTTGTATGGTTGGAAGCATTGAATGAAATGTAAAAATGAAATTATGGTTTGGTCGTTTTTTTTAAATTTTACCCTACTTTGACACACTTAACAATAAGACACATCGATGCTCTAATAGGTTAGTGGCACGTCATTTGATTTTTTTAAATTGTAGGGAGGTGCACCATTTAACGGAGTCAACCAGTGCATGATTGAGTTATGAAACACACCAATTAGTTAGTTTTTTTAATTTATTTTAAATGAAAACCTATATTTTATAACAAAATGTCCAAACCTACTTAGGTGTTTTTTACATATAAACACATTGGTGAACTTATAGTCTAACGATGCATGACTATGATGTGTGTTATCACACTACAATAAAACCTTCTTCGGTGCACCTATATAAGGAACACACCAACACTCCTTCTATGGGAGTTAATTGACACATTTTTGTAATTTTTTAAATTAAAAAAATATTGCATAGCAAAATGTCTAAACCTTGTTTGGTGAATTTTAGATATTAATGCACTAGTGTGATCAAATGTTAGTGGTTACCGTTTGATTTTTTTTTAAATCATATATTAGTATACCATTTCTTAGAGTACACTTGCAGAGCTATTAAAAGCACTATCTAGCTTTTAAATTTTTTTAAATAAAAATTTATATTTAATAATAATAAAATGTATAAACCTAATTTAATGTTTTTAACATATAGATGCACCAATACACTTATTTCAAACTAATAAAGTGTTCTCCAATACACCCTATATAAGGAACACATTGGTGCTCTTTCTATGAAAGTGCACCTATTGCTATAATTTTTTAAATTAAATTATATTTAAAAGATTAATAATTTTAAATAAAGAAAAATTAAATTATAATTAAAAAATTGTTTGATAATTAATGAACAACTTATTTATAAGTAAACAACACAAATTATAAAACATCTTTCTAAGTAAACAACACAAAATATAAATCATCTTTCTAAGTTTCTCTTACATTGATGATGACTTGTATAAGCCATAGTTTAGCACATGCAAGTAGGATAAGAGAGTTATGATGGAGTGTCTTCATTTTTGCTTTGAATGCCTAATGGTTAAGAACATGTGTTTTCTCTTAAGAGGTCACAGGTTCAAATCCAGAGGGGGGTAGGGTATGTATACCTTCGTAGACTTTACCAGTCAAATCGTTGGGCGGAGGGGGACCCCTTGCCCCACAAACAAGGCGATCTCATACACCAATTTGGTGTGTTGGCTTGACCGTGACCTTAAAAATAGATTATTATTATTATTATTATTATTATTATTATTATTATATGATTATCAAGTTGATGAAAAGAATTATTTATAATAAAGATATAATATGGAATGTCTTCCTCTCTATTTTGGAATGTAGTGTATGATGTGATTATAATGTTGGGAGAGGAATTTATTATGATATTATAGTGGACCCAAATCCTTTTTGGCATACTCCCTATATTATAGTGGACCCAAATTCTTTGATGGACAATGTTGTTCTATAAGTACCGTACAATTTTAAGTAATATAACTTAGTATGTTAACTTGGACTTTTGTAGCTCTTAGCATTTGTAAGGTCTAAATGGGATGAATAATGAGTAAAGAATATGATTTTATTTTTACTAAGATAAATTTTGATCGAAATCATGTATAGTATGAGGTTTTGATCATAAGCTAGCAGTCTCTCTGCATATTAATGCTCATCCTAACGACTTAGAGGGTCCACTCATCTTAACGACTTAGAGGGTCCATTAAAAGGTTTCATCCTTGATTGTTGTTGTTGATTGTTGTTGTTGTATATATGATGATTTTTTATTTTTTTGGGTACACACGTATATTACAATGCCTTGTTGTATATGTTTTTTTTTTTTTTTTTTAAAAAGAAAAGTAAAGTACACACGTATATTGATATTACAATGCCTTGGTCCAAATATGATGTTTTTTTTCCATGAACATCATATTTTTTTAGATTTGGGCTGGGATAAATTAGTTGAATTTATTTCTATTTAACATTGAGAATAGAGTTATAAAGAGCCAATATTCCTTTCCAATTTGAAAAGAAACCATACTTCAAGCTTACTTTGGGTTATTTACACTCTGTTTTGAAAAATGATGTATTTCAAGGTTCATGATATTTACACTATGTTTTAAAAATGATGTATTTCAAGGTTCATGATTTTTAATTTTTATTTGATAAGTGATGTTTATCGCTTACCATTTATGATGGTTATTAACAATAGAAACCTCTTAGGTGATGTAATAAGTATTGGAAATTTTGTTTGAGAACAAATTTAAATTTTATATTTTTGATGAACAATGTTTTGTGAATGGAAAAATATTTTCAAGTTAGAAAAATTGTTTGAAAGTAGAACATTTTTCAAAATTTGTTGTGGTTTTTGAAATGTGAAACAAAATTGTCATTGAATAAGTGGTTTATTTTTTGTTTTAGCTAGAAATTTGCTACCTTCTATTAACTAGAATTAGATCAATATATAACCATAGTTTTAGTATCAGAGTTATCAACAGAGGAAATTAGCTCCAGTGCCAGTGAAAGATAATAAAAAAGAGTTTTCCCAAAGGGCTATAACTGAACTATGAAAACCATAAAAATAGTCTAACAAACATATACAGAGGAACTAGAACTAAGATAGGAGAGAAAATTAAGAGAATAATTGTCAAAAATGTTAATTTGTAGAAGCATCTTCGTTGCCATGATGTTAGGGGGATGTAGGCCACTCTGGAATGATAACACCCTAGACTGGATGACCAAGAGAAGAAGGGACCTGCAACGAATCAGAAATCATGTCGTTGAGTGTCCCAAGTCTCAGTTCCATCTGCTCTTATCGATATCTTTGTTTAGCCATTTCACTGTGGAGTTCAAAGATGAGTTGTAGATATTATGCCGAGATTGGGAAGGTCGTTCTTATGCTTCTTATTGATGATTGAGCTCGCCCTGCTCGGGAAGACGATTGGCTTCATGAAATCTACTTTAATCTAGGTGAGGCTTGTTGGTTAACACTTTCTCATCAATGTTCCTCCTGGGAAAGTCATCAGAATAAGGAGGTTGTTCCTCCTCCACAATTGCGCCTCCCCACATCCATTCTTCAAGATGAAAACCAAAGATAATCCCCTCTCCCTCTCGAGGGGTCGAAGAGAGTGAAGCCAAATCTGAGCTATGAGAGGAAGGTGATGGGAAGGGACATCAACTTTATGAGCCATGAGATGAGTTGGTAGCCCGACGTGAACGATCCCTCTCCAGAGGCATATTGCAGAATGGAACAAAGTTAGAAGAGAAATAGACACACTCCAGGAGCCGAGAAAAGAAGCATAATGATAGACGGAGAAGAGAAGGACTCCAGAGTAAGAAGATGGTGGCAAGTGAACCCAAAAATGGGTCTTTTTCAAGGATATTCATCATCGGTTGCTTGGGATTGATGATTGACATTGCATCAACATTAAACATGGCCTAAAACTTGTACCAAAATTAGATCTTACACTCTCCATAAAATTTTGAAGTAATGAGAGTAGATTACAAAGTACACCCAAAGAATTAAAACATACATCGGCACCAGTCTCGAGAGGAGCATGGGCTACCAGGTTGCTTCACAGTACATGGAGTGACACTTGGTCATTATTACAAATTTAACACCCCATCTGGGGACATTAAATAAGTAGTTTCAATTGTTGTCCTAAATTTAATTACTGAAATGAAATGCATTTTAATATTGTATCTGTCACAACCCCACGGGATGCCTGATCAGATCTAGTGATCATTCACCTCCAGAGGGCATGCAACACCACGACAGTTCTTACTTGGTTTCTTGGCACACTAAGAATAATTCATCCAGACTACACCTCTTCACCTAGAGCATACCCATACGTTGGTCTAGGCTATCAGTGAGTCACACTCCTACACTAGTGCAACTCTTGCATACTTAGATAGTTGTTAAACTAGTTTAACACTTAGTCTTATTTAATCATACATTCCATGACCATGAGAATTCAAGAGAACAGTTATGAAACAAACGAACACAAACAAAGAAATAGTGTGGGAGGCACAAACAAATAAATAGTGTTGGAGGCACAAATTGTGCCTAACACCCGGCTAAGTCTTTGTTATTGAGAAATAGTTACAATATGAGAACTACATGCTCGGTTTGCAGATTCGGCAAAGTCACACGACTCGCCTAACCTCACCAAGACAATCAAGAACATATTTGTCACACCAAGACTCTTTGTTGCAGTCGTTTCCGCAACCTCATGTGATGCACCTTAGACATTCCCACAAGCACATACTTGTTGTCCCTTTGTTACCATTGACTTTCACCACGCTAAGACAGATTTCGATTCTTCCCCACATATGCCTCCAACAAACCTGTGTTTCCAGACTTCCCTAAAACCTCCTAAAGTGTCCAACTCTTGGTTACTTGTCTTCCATTTGGCAACTCTTCCTCAGTTCGTTGCCTCGGACTTGCCTTGGATTTTTTCTCCAAATCTCTTGCCCAAAATGCTATATTCCTTCCTTTGGTTGTGCGCTCTTGTTTTTATATGGACTCCAAGGGTCACGTGTGTGAAATGTAATGTCTCTAGGGTGTGTCATGCCCCTTCGCGAACCCACACTCAACCAACTCATTTCACCCCCATCCAGTGCCATGCACCCATCAACCGTTCGCCTCTTGGACTGGCGCTCCCCATCCTTGGGGACATGCCCCTTTCCTTGTGCACTTTCTCATACCGATCATCGTGACTCTTCGTGGGTGTGTTGATTAGGTATTCCAACCTCTCCGGTGCACCCATTTTTTCGAGGCAAGATAGGTCCACTCCTTGGGTATGATCCCAAGTTTCCCCACCCTTTTCCATCACCATCACCATTGTGCACCCAAGGTGCTCCTTCTCACACCTAAACGTCTTCATTCACCCAATCGATGGCTTCTTCCTTGTGCTCTTTGTTAGTTCCATCGTCGAATCTACCTAAGGAGAGTGAGCGATTGGTGGGTGTCGTGGAAGACCTTACATCCTCCCCCATTCCAATTTTTTGTCATCCTCGACAACATCTGTTAATTTCCATGGCATCTCTACCCCATCTCCAGGTCTCATCACCACTCAATGAATGTTGTCTACTCAACTATTGTCGTCAAGAAAAACTCTCTTTAGGAAGTTACATGAGTCTATGAAGTTTCGCTACTCTATGACTTGTTGTTTCCTCCATTCTTCGGTCCCTCTGCCCATGCTTCTATTTGTTGTATCCACGTGTACCTTTGGTTGATTGGGTAGTTAATCCAATCGTCATGCCTTTGTCTCATGAACTCACATCTTCATGTTCAAACATGTGTTTATGTCTGCAAACACGTCACATCCACAACTCTTCGTTTCCTCTAATCTATCATGTCACCCACTTTGTTCTCAACAATTTTCACCAAGGCACCCTATTAGCCTCGCTCTCTTCCACTGAAACAACGATCCAACGTGTCACACTCAAGTTTGAAGGTGAAGGGGGATGGTTGTTTGGGCCCTCTCCCTCATTTCCAATTTGTCTCAATGCCATCGTCAAAGTGTCATCATACTTATGTGTTATGTACATAAGTAGTGGTAAACTTGAACCAATTTTTCCTTCGCACTCCTCCATGAGTCATTCTAGCTCAGGGTCATACATCCATTCACCATGTCCAAGTTCGCTAGTGGAGGAATTGGCCTCTTCCTTGTCTCTCTTCCACCAAGGTTGTTGTGTCTCCCTCGCGTCCTCTTGGTCCATGAATGGTTTCTTCTCTTGTTCAACGAATTGCTTTGGCATTTTCATCTCTATGACTTCCTATGATCTTTGTTGCCACTCATCAACTCTAAAACATAAATCATCCAAGCCATCCATCATCTTATTCATATCTCCAACTACATCTTCAAAATTGACAAGCCTCTGTTCCACTGACACGATCTTCCTTTTGTTCTCTGTATTATATTGTCCAACCATCGCCCCACATCGTACAAGTTCATCTCTACAATGTTGTTTGCTTTAGTTGTCCTCAAAAACCATGTGCAAGGAATAAATATGTGTGTCTCCATCCTTCCTCCTTATGGTAGGAATCAAACATGGAGTTTGTCCTGAGAAAATAGTCAAATTGTTTGTTTGAGGAATAGGTGTTTGATTTTTCTTCCTCGTGAACTCATGTCTGAACACAAATTCAAAATCATCCATGGGAACAATGATGAAACTCGTATTTCCACACTAGTCACCAAGATTCAACGAGATGTCCTTGGCCACACCAACGACCCTCTCTACACCTGCATTGGATATCTTGAAGTTCATTTGCGTCGATTCACGCTGCAACCCAAGCCACTACACCATGTCTTCCCTCAAGAAGTTATGAGTCAACCTATTGTCCACCATGGCCAACACTGACTTCCCGTTGATTTCAGCCTACACATAACAAAGTTGTGTCTTGTCTTTTTCTTGGCTCTCCTTGGATTCGCCCTCCATGAAAATGTTCAATACCTACACGACTCCAACATATGGTTTTTTTTTTCTTCTCAAAATAATTCAACTTCTATTTCAAGGGAAAATTCTTCACATATCGCTCCTTGGCACAAATCCAACATGAAATCAACTTCTTCTCTTTTGCTACATCAGTTTTCTTATCATTGTCTTTGCTTCCCTTGGACGTATTTGTCTTTCCTTTGTCCTTCTTTCCCTTCCCTTGTTGTTACTTCTCACCTTGGGCATCCTCACTGTTCCTAGGACCTTTTTTAGGTTCACCCTGAAAGTCCAACAATTATTTTGTTGTGTTGATTGTTGTTGCAAGTGTCTGTATGTTTTGTCATCATAGCTCACTATGTCCCCACAGTTGCAGAGCATTCATGAAGTGGAAAATTCTATCTTCATACGACATGTCTTTGATTTCCAACATGAGCCTCGTGAACTCATTGATGTAGGCTTGGATCTTACCATTGTGCTTGAGAGTCAAAAATTTATTCCTTGTGACCCATTCTTGGTTCCCCAGACCAAACTATGACTTCAAGGCTACCATCATCTCTACCCAGTTTTCAATCTTCTCAAAGACTCTCCTAGCTGCTAAGTCTTCCACTCAGTTCCTCCACCAAAGCTTAGCAATTTCTGTCAAGAACATAGTTGCAATTTTCGCCTTGGCTTCGACCAAACTTTCATTCAACTGCTCTAAGTACTGCCCAACAACTCAGCATTGTGAGTTCCATCATATGGCTCAGTTTCCTTTATCTTGATCCTCATCGTCATGACAACATAGCTCTGTCTGTTATCCAAATCTCGTTTCAAAAATGTGATGGTGTCATCTTGGTCCTTCAACCTATGAGTGACTTTGGAAAATGCGTCCTCCATTTCCTTATGTCTATATTGAATGTCATTAGTCAAGGTGTTGATCATCACATCCACTGTTAATTGGCACTCCTGAACGACTTCATTAAACCCATTCTTCATCTTGATCATCTCAATATCCATCTGGTCAACCTTCTCACCATGTTGGCACAATGTATCTTTCATATGCTCGACATTCCTCTTCAAGATAACAAGTCAATCCTTCATTTTGTCGATCTTGGGCTCCCTATATGTGTCACTGTCATCATCCATGGATGGTCCTCCAATTATGTATCTTCACTTTACTTGCGAAGGATTCATCTAAGGCACCTAAGAATTCATATCAATACTTATTCAAAATTTGTTATCAACTATGTGGTTACTTCTGCAATCAGATATGTGACAAGTTATGTGAAAGTCTTGCATTCATTTGCCTTTCCCAAGTGCACTACTCACCCTCAGAACCTTGCACTTGTCCAACTCAAAGAGTGCACTCAGATCTTCTCACAAGTCATGAATTTTGTTTGAAACGTGGCCCTGTCACAACCCACCAAGTCCATCAAACCCTCACCAATCATGTTCCCAAACTATTTCACCAACAAGTTTTCCCCTCCCCCACCATTGTTTTGTTTACAGTAGTGGTGAAGAGCCAATTTTTCTCTGATACCACCTATCTTCAAGATAGTGGTGAAGATCTCAACAACCCTTCTTCAAATTCTGCAACGAAACAGTTCTTATACCACCTGTCACAACCCCATAGGATGCTTGATCAGATCTAGAGATCGTTCACCTCCTAAGGGTGTGCAACACCGTGGTGGTTCTTACTTGGTTGCTTGGCACACCAAGAATACTTCATTTAGACTATTCCTCTTCACCTCGAGCATACCCATACTTTTTTCTAGGCTACCAATGATTCACACTCCTACTCTAATGAAACTCTTATATGCTTAGACAATTGTTAACATAGTTTAACCCTTAGTCTTATTTAGGAATACATTTCATGAACATGATAATTCAAGAGAACAGTTGTGGAACAAATCAATACAAACATATAAATAGTGCAAATGACATAAACCGTGCCTAACACCTGGCTAAGTCTTTGTTATTTCAAAACAGTTACACTATGAGCACTACCGGCTTAGTTTACGAATTCAACAGACTCACACGACTCGCCTAACCTCACCAAGACACTCACGAACATATTTGTCACACCAATACTCTATGTCAAAACTATCTCTACAAACTCTTACGATGTACCTCAGACATGACCACAACTGTAGACTTTTTGTCCCTTCATTACTGCAGACTTTCACTAAGCTAACACATATTTCAGTTTATCCCCACACATGCCTCCAAATGACCTGCGCTTCCAGACTTCCCCAAAACCTCCCAAAGCGTTCAAATTTTGGCTACTTGTCTTCCATCTTGGAAACTCTTCCTCATTTCATTACCTTAGACTTGTTCTCCAAAACTCTTGTCCAAAATGCTCTATGCTTTCCTTTAATTATGCGCTCTTGGTTTTATATGGACTCCCAGGGTCACTTGTGAAAAAATTCATGTCTCTTGGGTGTGTCACGCTCCTTCGTGAAGCCACACTCAACCAATTTGTCGCTCCCCCTCTATGGACCTGGTGCACCCATACAAGCTTGTGTGCCCATCAACCATTCATCTCTTGGACCTTCACACCCCATCCTTCGGAACACGCCCCTTTCCTTGTGTGCTCTCTCATACTGATTATCGTGACTCTTCATGGGTGTGTCGATGGGGTCACCCAACCTCTTCATTGCGCCCATGTTGTCAAGGAAAAATAGGTCCACTCCTTGGGCATGCTCCCAGTTGCCCCACCCTTGCCCAAACACAACCCATTCCTTTTCAATCATTATAAGGAAAGTAAGGTGTGTGCTCCCTTGGTGCAGCACATCACCATCATGCACCCAAGATGCTCTTGTTCACACCCGAATGTATTCATTCTCCCAATCAATCACTTATTCCTTGTGCTCTTCATTAGTTCCATTGTTGAATCTGCCCAAGGTGCGTGTGCACTCGGTGGGTCTCGTGGGAGACTTTACAGTATATATTGTTCCTAAGATTACACTTAAGGCTCAAAAGGGTAATGTCAAGGCATCATAAATATAAAGGAAAGTTTTGAAAGGTGCTTTTTCTTCTGTTAGTTATATAAGAATTAATCCTCAAATGAAAATAATGACAGAACAGGATAGAGGTCATAATTTGTTGTCTGAGTTGATTTATAAAATTAAGTGATGTGAGGGAAACTTACAAAACTGTTAAACAAAATGAGGCATCAATGCAATATGAATCTTACCTTGTTCACAGTAGAAGAAAATAAAGAATGCACCCTTGAAAGGATATGAGATACAAGACTCCAAGTAGCTCACAGGTCTTGTATTTACTTATAGAAAATACAGAGGAAAAATTKYTTACTTATCAAACAAYCGATTTACTGTGATTGCAGTAGCAGTAGTAATAAATTGCAAACACTCACTTATCAAGGAATAACATAAAGAAAACTAGAGATATGGAATACAAGAGGAAAACATAACTCAAACTGCACAAAAATTGGAATCCATGTCTGCACTTGTATTAATTCTCACAAAAGGAGAGTTCTCTCTATTACATTCGGCAAGAAGGAGCTTGTKTTAAGTCTTCAAACTATGCATTTATACAAAAATGATMTCMACCCTAGGCGGTTGGAATTCTCATAATTCAGAAATAGTAAATATTACAATATGTGAAATTTGACGAGTTTCATTTGCATCTTTTCTGTCTCTTCGCCTGTTGGYAGAGACRCTTCTTCTTCTTGTCCTCCMKCTCAGAAACAACTGGCCTCTAATCATGAYCTATGTAAAYGGTATGCACACGTTGTCTCATTTTTTCCCAGATGTGATGGMTTTTCCTTTCTCCATACATTGAACACATCTGCCTACGAACTGCACCACCAACCTGGAAGGCTTTGTTGTGTCATTCGCCTCAAAATTATATAACTTATTTTCTATGTGAGGCAGCCTATCTTCCATTCTCCTAGATTCTAAATATATAGACTGTAGCTGCAGACTAGGATTGACTATCCACTTATTAATATGGATAACGTCAATTTGTTTCAATTGCAGGATTTCGACCCAGTCTTCTTCCATGCTTGTTTTGGAATCAAGTCGATTCTTTGCTATATCAAATTTCCCTAGGGCTTCAGAGATACTATCTCTTTCAATGTTCAGTGACTCTTTGTCGAGTGAGGAACATGCCTCTTCACAAGATTTTTTCACTTCCCAGGCTAACCATTTACTTTCAACTAAATTGGCCTCCTAGGTTTTCAATATTATATCACCTCGAGTTTGCTCCGAAAGAGACAATCTAGTGGCCCTGGCTAATTTATCCTTTGCTACTAATAAAACGACCTCCTGTAATGTAACTCAAGCTGAAATGGCCTCTCTCTACTTTAGGTGAATGTTATTTAAATAATGGTCTGTCGCTCGATAATAGTTTTGAACAATTTCTACTTTAGTCAAAAGGTTTTGTTGGGTCGATTCCAACTTCTCGTGCACCTCCAATGTCTGGGCTTGGAAAATCACCATATCCGTTGTTGTGTTCTCAGTCAAGTTTACTTTAGCCTGCAGTTGTTTGACCAAATTTCCCTATTGAATGGCTTGTTCTCTACTTGCCTATGATTTTTTATGCATTTCAACAAGACTGATTTTGAGTTGTTGGATTTCCTATCTGTCACGGGATCTGATCTGCTCAAAACCCTTATTCATCTCATTTATCACACTTTGTTCCACCATATTTACTTGGTTTTGCAACTGTTTCACCAACGGATCCTTCTGCTTCAGTTGTTATGTTATATTCCCAACTGAACATTGATTTGTTGTGGAAAAAACTCTTAATGTGCTTGCCACTTTCATAGAAAATTTCGCCTCATTTAAGGCCTGACCATCATATAGCACTTTGTGCCTCTTGACAGTTGAACCCTCCCTTTGGTGCATTTATCTTTTACTACAGCCCTCCTCTTCTTGATGTAGAATAAGTCGGAAGGGGCATTTCTTCAACCGAAATAGGAGTGAGATCCTCTATAAAACTGACTTCGGCATTCGGGTTCCCCCTATTGGACTGTAAAGGTGTGACCGATTTGATAGGGTTGCCTATCTCGGTGGATGGTTGTTGCCCTGCTATGTTTGTATTTGATTTGTCTGGTGTGGACAGTGATTTCTCTTCGCCCTTTTTTATCAAATCTTCAACTTGAGCCTTAGTTTGATCATCTGGTGGATTTGTCAATGATGTGTCCCCCTACTGTGTCAAAACCTCAATTTTTTTTTAACTTCCTTGGGAATCCTGTTCACTGGAGCTCCCTGTTTCTAAACTTTGGGTCACAATTTCCTGTGTAGCTGAAGATGTCAGGACTCCTCCCTGTAAGACTTTAGGCAGGCTATTTCTTCAGTGTCTCTGAAAATTGTAGAACTCGCATAATTCTTTTGGAGCCAGAGTTCAGACTTGGCTCAACACTTCCTAATAAGATCTTTCTCCTCAGAATATCTCATCCTGTGGGGAGTCTTCATGCTCATATCTTTTCAGATTGTAAAGATCCATGTGATTTCCCATGATCTACTAGGGATCTTGTTTCTTGAATTCAATATTAACAAGTTTAATGTCTTCCAGGGATACGACCTCTACCTTTGAGTGGCCAAAACCTAACAGTGAGAACATACCAATCTGCAAAGGAAAGGCAGGCCATACCTTTTTTTGCAATTCCTTTATTTCTTTGTTGATTCCCCCTAGCACAGTTTGATGTGCTACCTCTCTACACACCAATCAATCTGGCATAAACTTTGGTAAGGCATGCGGAGGGATGGAACATCCAAAAACCTTGATATAAGAGAAATGTTCTTCAATGTACCAATCTAATATTTTTCCCAGGTTGGTCACTATCTTGTCATAAATCCTGGGAGGTGGGCACCCGTATATAGAAATATGCATCGACACCACCACATAGTTTCATATTTCATAGAAGAAATATTTTTCTTTATCTTCCCATGGATTGGAGTGATAGAATTGTATGGTTTAGCGTTGGTCGGAGTCCAGGTCCATCCCATCAAAGAAATGGCGTCATGAAACAAACGACATCTATAATATATGCAGACATGTAAAATGGGGCAGGTTGCCCTTTGTCTTTCAATGACGGATATTTTTTTATTTCCTTGACCATATTTTCTGATAATATTTTGTCCCAATCAAAGGAATACCCCTCTGCTACTGTATGCATGATTGGCACCCATGGTAATAAGAAATCAATAGTGTTTTCCTTCCTGAAAGTCTACATAACATCATGGCTATATACATCATGTGAGGCTTTGATGAAGCAACAACATATACGCCATGGGTTTCTACTCTAAACTTCTCAGGACGTGACCACCAATCCTTAATCAAATCGGGTAAGTTCTTTCCATATTGCACACATTATTTCTTGTCGAAGTCCATTAGCAAAGTGGCATTATAAATGTAATTAGGAACTGGGGATAATTTGTACATTACCTAGAAATGCTCTAGTCGGAAAGACCCGACTACAACCTTTTACGAATTGCAGATACTCCTGGTCGAGAGGTCGACATTCTCCAGTGCCCAACCAATCATACCATTCTAAGGTATGAGCCTAGGTCATGTTGCTATTTTATGCAGCTCTGATTGAGCAACATATTTTTATTTCATAGACTGGGTTTCAGTCACCTCGTCACTCGAATCATCTAGGCAGATGATCAATTCGTATTGTAGAATATTGAATACCTATGTCCAAGTTTTCAAGGTATCTATGGTTCTGGGCGACGTGTCTGAGAAGCCGTCTGTGTTTGGGTTTGAGCTTTCACCAGATGCTCTAGTTGTTTTCCATGGAGACATGATATCATGATTTCAGAACTCTGTTACCTGTTACAGGAAATGCGCAAAACTTATTATCCTGCTCAAACTTGCTTTTCTGTGAAAACGCTAATGAAATTCAAACTTCAATATCCTTTTCCCTTAAATGAGTTCAGTTACGAATACTTTACTGATGGTGCATTCACTTTCCTTAATGAAAAGATTTAGGCGGTGGTCAAAGATCTTATTTGAAATTATGGTCATAGATCAATTATTAATGTCATTAATGTCTCGTGGTTAGCGATTAGAAGTTTTGACAAATAACATTTGAATTTACCCGAGCTACGATTCAGCGAAAAATTAATCATGAGATAATCCTCATTAATGCATTAGTTAGTCGCATTTATTGTTAAGTGTTTTTTCAGATTTTTGGACCTCGGGATTTTGGTAGTTGCTTGAGATAGGATCTTTGAAACGCGAAATCGCTAAGTGATTACTTAATTTTAATTATGTTTTATCCAATAAATAATCATTCTTATCTTCAAGTATTTCAGGGTTTCGTGCTTCGTGATATTTGAGTGCAGTGGATGGAAAATATCCGAACTTTGAAAGTGCGAAGTTATTTAATTAAGTATTAATTGAGATTAACTTATTTAAAACGGGTTTAGCTTCTTGGTATCCATATGCTTTGGGTGTCAGAAAAACAACTTTATGGATGTTTCGACATGCCACTACTCGTAATGATATGTCAAATCTTAGGAAGGTATATGTGTATGATGACTAAGACCCTTTGAACACTTTTTGGACATCAGGATTTTCGAGTTGCTATACGGTGAAACGCCAAAGCGCGAAACTCCGAAATCCAAAACTCCGAAGCAAGTCTCTAGAGGCTTGACCTTTTTAATATTCAGGTGGCTCTAAAACATTCGAAAAAGGGATCGTTCGATCGATGAGAGAATTGGATTGATGTTGGACCTTGTGTACTCCTTAAGGATAGAAGACAAAAATGGTTTATTATTGGAGTTTGATTTTGAGATGAAGTAAAGAGAAAAAGGGTAAATCTTTAGGCTTATAATTTTAAAAGTGTTCCAACATAGGCTTCATTAGGGGATCGTGTCTCCCTGTGAGGCGTGGAAGAACTGTAGACCAAGTTCCTTTATTGGGTTAATGGAGTCATCATTGGGTTTATGGGAAACACCTTTGGGAAAACATACAGAAGGATATTAGACTTCATCCTTACCTCAAAAAACTTTCAAAAACTTGATCATTCACCAATCTCGAGTTTAGGCTATTTATAGCTTTATTTTTCCTGAAACTGATTTCGGGTATGTTTAGGATAATCAAAACAACTTTAACCAAGCTATCAGACTCTGGTTGATTTTGTTCACATCAAGGTAGAGTAATTGGGGGGGGGGGNGGTCCCTTGTTGGTTTAGAATGTAAATATTGTCGAAGGAGAACTAGCTACCAGAGTATGTTATATAAATGTATAACAGCCTTGTAGATATCATAGACATTGTTTCACTATCAGGGAGCCTATTCAGTACCCTGGTGAAGTTATCTACATTTCCCATTGAATTTCCTTTCACCACTTCAATTTGCATTTTGTTGAGATGAGGGCAATCATTTAAATGAATTTCCTGTCATCGTCTCTTTTGGACAAAATGGGGGAAATCAAATTTCGAATTTCCTTTCACCATTTGTCTTGGACTAGATGGGGGAAATCATATTCTGAATTTCCTTTCAACATCCATCTTATTTTTTAATATTTTTTGAAGTGGGGGCAATCAATTTGTATATATCATACAAGGGATGATATATGTTTATAATTTAGCAGTGAAGGTCTGTCAACTGACTTTGATTTACTCTAGGATAATCCTCTCCTGACCTTCAAAACAACTTTGCCTACAGGGAAGTTATCACAGGGAGATTTTAATTTCCAGAGACTTTCCTCGAGTGAAACAAATCAGTTTAAAATATGATAGAAGGGATAAATTAGTCAGGATTATCCTAGACATACTTTATCTCAATTAAAACCAGAGGAATCATTAAATTTTTGCCTACTCTCATTTTGAAGGTCTAGTTTTTTAGGCTTCCCGAGTCAAGGCGAACTATGTCTTCCTGTGGAGATTTAAGGTCGGGGAGTGAAAAATCGAGATAGAATAAAATATTTTTGATATGATAGATGGGAATAGAACAAAAAGTCAGAGGTTTCGAAAGGGATCTTATTTCCACTCAAAACTACTTCCTGATTGGCGAGCTTTTCTTATCCTTATTTTCTTTTCTTTTTTTATTTCGTACTATCTTCATTTGATTCGGAAACTCAGAATTTTGGATTTTTCTAATTCTTGATCAGGTGAACATTTTTTACGTGAGTACAACCTTATTTAGATTTTATAAGAATTATTTTAGCATCTTGGTTTGAACAACAATGATCATAGAATTTCATACCTTGGATTTCATTTGTATTCTTAAGCAAAAGCCATTATTAATGTATCACTTATTTCGTGAGAAAACTAATTGTTCTAAAACACGATTGTCAGTTTCTGATACATCTTTATCCCTCGACTATCGATAAGTGTTATATCTGAAAATAAAAATGAGAAATGTCATAACCCTTGTAGAAAAGGAAAGGTATGTGTTACTTGTTTTTGCATTTCTATTTTTTATGAAATCAACAAAACTAGTCTTATCTATAGTAAAAGTAAAAACTTACCAAAGAAGCGAAAAAATTGTAAAAGAAAATCAAACCAGTATATACAATGGTGATTTGCGATCTGATTATTTTATGAAGTGCTTCAGGTAACGCCCGTTGATAGGGCGTTAAGGAGTTTCCCATCAAGGTGTTCTAATAAGAATGAATTCTTTCCCTTGGAAGCTACGATCCTGAAAGGCCCACACTAGATGTGATAAAACTTGCCATGCTTTCCGGCGTCTTCTTTACTAGAATCCCATTTCAAAACTAGGTCTTCATGAAGAAATTCCCTCTCTTTATCTTTTTTATCAAACAAGGCTTTCATATTGTCTTGATATCTCTGAAGTTTCTCATCCATGTCAGCCCTATTTTGTTGGACTTCAACTAACTGGTTTATTTGTCTGGTAACATCATTCAATTCTTCCTTCACATCTTACCAAAGCTTCATCACATGCAGACCTAGATTTATGGGAAGGACCACGTCAGTACCATACACCATTTGGAAAGGAGACATTCCAATCAATTTCTTAGTGCCTATTTGATTTGCCCACAAAGCGTATTTCAAATGAACATGCTAGGCTTTCTTATTTTCAGTCATCACCTTTTTTATTATGGTGATCAGGATCTTATTTGATGACTCAGCTAATCTGTTTCCCTGAGCATAGCAAGTTGTGGAATGTCCTAGTACAATGTTGTACTTTTGACAAAAAATAACTATTTACATGGATTTGAAAGTTTGGGCATTATCTGTGACTATCTTCCGAGAATAGTCGAATCTTGATAAAATATTTCTTCTAAGAAATTGATCGCTATTGAATCTGTATCATTTCGTGTTGAAATGGCCTCTACCCATTTAGTGAAATAATATGTGGTGGTTAGAATCCATTTATGTTGTGCACTAGAGTGTGGATGGATTTCTCCAATAAAATCCAAACCCCATTGTTGAAATGGAGCTTCTGTCTTGACTGGGGTCAAGGTTAGTGTGGGAAGATTTTGTTTACCTGAGAATAATTGACAACAATTACAGGCTCTGACTTTAGTATTTACATTTATAAATAACTTCGGCCAACCTTATCCATCTCTCAGGATTTTATAGGTCGTTTCTCTCCGGGCGTGGTGTCCTCTACACACCACATCATGAAATTCATTTATAACATTTTATGTCTCGGATTCTATCAGACACCTTAGTAAAAATCCTAGGGGATCCTTCCAATACAGTTAGCTATCTATGATGCAATATTTTACCGCGTGTAGATTCAATGTTATTTCCTTAGAAGGATTCATATCGCTTGGGAATTGAAGAGTCGGGAGGTATGAAACTATGTCACCATACCAAGCAGAGGTGGAAATTTTTTCTTGGATTTGGGTTGCAGGTGTCTGATCATCAAATTCTTCTATGTCTGAAAGTTCCTCGTAATATTGCAGATGATTTATCCTGAGTGCTCTGAAATTCAATTCAACTAGTAGCTTAGTCAGGCCTTGACCTTTGACGAGTTTAGTGGGTTTACCTCTAGATCGAATTCCCAAATCTTGGCTAGCCATTGGCCCCTCCTTCCATCACTATCAGGTTGAACCAATACATCTTTAACAGAATTGGTTGGTACGTAGGCAATTATTTTGGAGTGCAGCACGTAAGTCCTGAAAGCTTTGAGGGCCTTCACCATAGCATATGCCCATTTTTCCAGTATATCGTATTTCAACTCGGCGTCTCTGAGGATTTTACTAAAAAATGTTATCGGTTGTTTGAAACCTTCATCGTTATTCTGTAAGATCACGGCTGCAATAGTATGCTCGGATGTGAATGAAAAGATCAAGAACTCTTTCATGTAGTCTGGGCTGGCCAACACCGGTGCTTCTCCTATTACCTTCTTGATGCATTTGAAATATGCTTTAGCTTCGGTTGTCCATTTGACCTCGCTATATTTTTTCATCATAGGTAATCAATTTAACAATTTCAGTGGAATTTGGAATGAATCTTCTTAAAAATTTTAGTTTTCCTAAAAAATACTAAATTTCCTTTCTGTTTCTAGGAATATTGACTGTATATATAGCTTCAACCCTTTTTGGATCGATTTTGATTCCTTCTCTAGATACTATATGGCCTAAGAGTTTACCTTCTTGCATTGCAAAATGGGATTTATTAGGGTTGAGTGACAAATTGAATTTTCTGCATTTTTCAAATGTTTGTTTGAGGTGTATCAAGTGCTCTGCATTTGAGTTAGAAAAAATAGTTAAATCATCGAGATAAATAACAACAAACTTATCTCTCTCACCAACAAAGGCTATGTCCATTGCTCGTTGAAAGGTGGCCCCTGCGTTCATGAAACCGAATGGCATTTTGTCATACATGAAAGTACCCCATGGAGTGGTAAACGCGGTTTTCTCTTTGTCATCTTCGTGTACCGCAATTTGATTGTAACCTGAAAAGTCATCAATCATAGACATTTGGTTAGCCCCAGCCACTTTTTCCATAACGTGATCCATTTTAGGGAGTCGTTAATTGTCTTTAAGGGATGGTCTATTTAAGTTCTTGAAATCCACACAAAGTCTGATTTCACCGTTCTTCTTCCTGACTGGAACTAAATTAGCTACCCACTCAGAATACCTGAGTGGAACAATAATCTGTGTATCCAGGAGATTTTTTACCTCCCTTTCTATTACAGGAAGGAATATAGGGTTTATCTATTTGAGCTTATGCCTAAAAGGTTTGGTGCCCGGTTTCAAAGGGATTTTATGTTCGATGACAGTGGTATCATAAGTCTTTAGTTCGTCGTAAGACCAAGCGAAGACATCATTGTACTATTTGAGCAACTCAACATATTTAGTTTTCATTTCGGGTGGAAGGTACTTAGATATTTTGACCAGTTTAGGGTTTTCCTTAGTGTCTATATCACAATCTTCAACCTCTTCGGGCTGAGGTTGCAAGGTAGAATTTAGGGGTATATCGTCCTGATCAAATAGTCTTTCTAATGGAATTAGACCCTTAGGAATATGATTTTTTTTTAGCACCAACATGCGATGGTTAGCGATCTTATCCTGGAACTTCTGAGGATCTTCATCTTCCTGCATGATCCAAGTAGGGTCATTCTGATTTTCCTGGTCGATGTGCATTTCAGAAAATTCATCCACCATTTCTAGAAACTATTTGATCTACTCATCATCTTCAAAGAACTGCCAGTGTTGAACAATATTTGGTATTGAAGGCATGTGCCTCATTTTTATGTGATACTTTAGCTTCAAGATGGTAGGTGGCATAAAAGTAGCACCTCTATTGCTAGGGAGTCAGCTTGTTGGTTTTCTACCCTGGGAATATGATGAATATTAAACGATGAGAAAAAAAATTCTATCAAATCCCAGGCATAGTTCTTGTACGAACTTAGCCTTGGATTTTTGGCTTGATATTGTTGCCTTATCTGTTTTATGATTAATTATGCATCTCTGTAAACTACTAGATTTTCTATTTTCAACTTCCTGGCAGCTTATAATCTTAAGACGAGAGCTTCATATTCGCATACGTTATTGGTATAGTCAATGTACCACTGTAATTTGTATGAGAAAGGGATAATGAATTCATATTCGGGTGCCACAACCAACACCCCATCTCTTGCTCTTTCCCAAGACGAAGCACCATCAAAAAACATCTTCCAAACTCCTATACTATTTACATTTTTGTTTGTTTTTTCTATTTTTTGTTTTCTTCTTCTGTACAATTATCTTCTGCACATTCGTCGAAACCATCATCAACTGATAATATACAGTTTCCTAGGTCTTGATCGGTGACATATACTGGGTAATTATTTGGGTTATGTGGGTCACTTAAAGTATATGCCAACCTTGTTTCTCTGTATAGACGGGTGAACTGTCCATCGAAAATCGGGATCGTAGCATACATCATGTCCAATTGAAGCGATCCTCCAAGTTTGGCACCCCAATACCTGGATAACAACATGCCATACTTCGCGGGAACATCAGCAACGACTGCATCCATGACAATACTCTTCACAGGGATCTGTGCGAGATTAACCACTAAATATTTTATCATACTGAGGCACTTAACTTTTCTTGAATCAAAATAATACATATCTCGATATGGCCTAATAACCTCGAGACCCATCTTTTCCATAATGAATTTGGGCATTAAGTTGTGGGAGGCTCCAGAATCCAACATACAGTTATGGAGTAGGTGATCACGCACAGTCAGCGTAGTATAAAAAGGAGAAATAGGGTCTTTATCATTTTCGATATGCGGACCAAACATTATGGTAGGTCTATCATCTTCTAAATTAATAGCATCTGCATGACTTTCAGCATCTGAGAAATTTATCATCTTGGCAATTTGTTTTCTATACATCGGATTTTTTGCCAGTTCAACCAGAGGTACCAAAATTTTGATTTTATTAATTTCTCTTTCTAGATTGAAGCTTCCAATTGTCTTTTCGGCTTCTCTGGTTGGGATCTTTGTTTCGCTTTTTTCTGGTCTATTAGTTTGCGTTTCTTTCATTTCAACAGTTTTTGTTTTGGCATCTTGCTTTTCAGTGGATGGTTGAGCTACCCAATTTGTTTTACTTCTCGACAAGATCTTCTTCGGTGGAGCAGTTGTAGAATTTTTTTCTCTAGGCCTTAAATTATATGTTTGTTGAAGCTCATCCATTATGGAGTCAGCGATTCCTTGATAATCAGACTCTCAAATATTATTTATACTTTCCTCATTTCCAAATAGTGGTTCTAGATCTAAAGACTTTCGTAATCTTGTTTGGTTAGGTGAGGTTCTTGGTTGTTATCACTGAGGTTGTTTATATCTTCATCTAACCCCTCATAGTCTTGTACATCATCACTTTGCATGAAGTTTTTGGTTTTAAAAGGAGCTTTGATTTTCTGATCCTCATTTTTTACTGGTCTTTGTTGGATCTGGGGATTGGGATTCCTTTTGAAATATCTGCTAGCAAAAGGATCAAGTTTAGCTTGGTCTAGTTCCATTCTAGATATTTTGTTTGATAACTCTTTGATTATCTTAGCCATGTCGTCCATTTTGTCCTCTGTGGACCTCCCAGATCTGGAAGGTCCATCTTGTTCCCTAAAGTGTTTATTTTCTTTGGTTCTCTTCTCGACCTTTTATTTTAGTTTACCCGATGCCATCATGTTCGAATCCATTTCAATGGAGTCATCATGCATTCTTGTGAGGTCAATAGATCTCCTTTCCCTCAAAAGTAGGGCAAAGTTAGGCTCGAAAGCCTCTACGAAAGTCACATTAGCTGAGGGCTGAGAGGGTTTAACTTTTGTTGGTATCTTATGATAGATTTTATTAAACCTCTGGGTGAATTCTAGCACTGACTCGGAAATCTTTTTCCTCAAAGCCCCAAATTCCATCAGATAGTACAAGTGATCTTTCTTCTCTCCCCACTGCCTTAAAAAGGCATTTTCTAGCGCGTCATAAGACACTACCGAACCTATCGGGAGCCCTCAAAACTAGATTCTTACTTGTCCTTCAAAATTTTGCACCAAAAGTCTCGAGTAAACATCCTCATGCTCAATGCCGAGGATATCAACAAGTCAAAAAAATTTATGTTCTCTGTAGCAGTTAAATCCCCTTCTCCCGTGAATTTTAGTAAGTTCTTCATATAATTTTATGGTAAATCATGAAGGACTGGGGGAAGGACTAAAGGAGCGTATCTGGCTGCCACTTTAGCAAAAATCCTAGGGGGCATAGGTGGCGGTCCTTGACCGCCTCCTCCTTCAGCACCGCCTCCGGCGCCACCTCCTCCAACAACATCCATTTGATGTCGAGGGGATGAACTTCAAGAGTTAAAGAGAGGATTTTCGTAAACTGCTAGGGACCAAAGCGGTGACTGTTCAACTTCCTCGGGCTGTAGTGAAGAAAAAACTGGAAACTTCTCATTATAAGATGTGAATTCTAGAAGAGGAAGGAACGGGAAATGTGGACTAGCTTCTTCAGACTTACAAGATGTATAGATAGGTGAACCAGCAGGGGACGAATCGGGGTATAAGTTGTGCTCCTCATGATTTCTGAGAATAGAAACCTTTGTTTCGGGTGAGGATGGGGTAGACAAAAAAGTAACTATAGCAGGTATAGAAGAGGATCCTTTATTCATACTGTTCTGAGTATTAGAAGGGTCAATATCAATCTTTATTGTGGTTTCGCTAGTTGAGGCCTCTACAGAAAATGTTTTTTCAAAAATTTCTTCAAGAGTTAATATTTCGACCAGAATCTTGGCATTGACTTGAGTTATTTTGGGTTGGTACTTCTTACCTGAAGATGAGGTAGTAGACTTGAGATATCCCTTGGCTTTTAACAACTTTTCGGGATCAGATACGGGCGTATTATGTTGATCGTTTGGGTTCTTCCTGGTATTCTTTCTACCGAGTGCCAGTTTATCTATAGTGGATTCGCCAAGTGAAAGATAAAAATTAGCCTTATTAATGTATTCAATCTTTGTTCATTATCAAAGAGAGAAACTTACCATGTTGTTCTCCCAGGGAAAAATAACTTTGTTTCTCTGTCCCCGACAACGATGCCAAAAATATGTCATTCCTGAGATTACACTTAAGGCTCAAAATTGTAATGTCAAGGCATCATCAATATAAAGGAAAGTTTTGAAAGGTGCTTTTTCTTCCGTTGGTTATATAAGAATTAATCCTCAAATTAAAATAATGACAGAACGGGACAGAGGTCGCAATTTGTCGTCTGAGTCGATTTATAAAATTAAGTGATGTGAGGGAAAATTACAAAACTGTTAAACAAAATGAGGCATCAATGCAAGATGAATCTTACCTTGTTCACAGTAGAAGAAAATAAAGAATGCACCCTTGAAAGGATATGAGATACAGTAATCAAAGTAGCTCACAGGTCTTGTATTTACTTATAGCAAATACAGAGGAAAAATTGTTTTCTTATCAAACAAATGATTTAATGTGATTGCAGTAGAAGTAGTACTAAATTGCAAACACTCACTTATCAAGGAATAACATAAAGAAAACTAGAGATATGGAATACAAGAGGAAAACATAACTCAAATTGCACAAAAATTGGAATCCCCATCTGCACTTGTATTAATTCTCACAAAAGGATAGTTCTCTCTATTACATTCGGCAAGAAGCAGCCTATGTTCAATCTTCAAAATATGCATTTATACAAAAATGATCTCAACCCTAGGCGGTTGGAATTCTCATAATTCAAAAACAATAAATATTAAAATATGTGAAATTTGAAGAGTTTCATTTGCATCTTTATTGTCTCTTTGCCTGCTGGCAGAGATGCTTCTTCTTCTTGTCCTCTAGTTCAGAAACAGTTGTCCTATAATCATGACCTATGTAAATGGTATGCATACGTTGTCTCATTTGTTCCCATATGTGTTGGCTTTTCCTTACTCGATACACTAAACACATCTGCCTACGAACTGCACCACCAACTTGGAAGGCTCTGTTGTGTCATTCACCTCAAAAGTATATAACTTCTTTTCTATGTGAGGTAGCCTATCTTCCATTCTCCTGGATTCTAAAGATATAGACTATAGAAGTAGACTAGGATTGACTATCCATGTATTAATCTGGATAATGTCAATTTGTTTCAATTGCAGGATTTCGGCCCGGGCTTCTTCCATGCTTGTCTTGGAATCAAGTTGATTCTTTTCTATATCAATTTTCCCCAGGGCTTCAGAGATACTATCTCTTTCAATGTCCAGTGACTCTTTGTCGAGTGAGGAACATGCCTCTTCACAATCTTTCTTCACTTCACAGGCTAATCTTTTACTTTCAACTAAATTGGCCTCCCAGGTTTTCAGTATTATATCACCTTGAGTTTTCTCTAAAAGAGACAATCTAGTGGTTTTGGCTACTTCATCCTTTGTTGTTGATAAAACGACCTCAGAATGTAACTCAAGCTGCAATGTCCTCTCTCTCCTTTAGGTGAATGTTATTTAAAGAATGGTATACTGCCCGATAATAGTTTTGAATAGTTTCTACTTTAGTCAAAAGGTTTTGTTGGGTTGATTCCAGCTTCTCGTGCACCTCTAATGCCTGGGCTTGGAAAATCCCCATATCCACAGTTGTGTTCTCAGTCAAGTTTACTTTATCCTGCAGTTATTTGACCAACTCTCCCTATTGAATGGCTAGTTCTCTACTTACCTATGAATTTTTATGCATTTCATCAAGACTGATTTTGAGTTGTTGGATTTCCTATCTGTCACAGGCTCTGATCTGTGCAAAACCCTTATTCATCTCATTTCTCACACTCTGTTCCATCGTATTTACTTGGTTTTTCAATTGTTTCACCAACAGATCCTTATGCTTCAGTTGTTCTGTTAGATTCCCAACTGAACATTGATTTGTTGTGGCAAAAGCTCTGAATGTGTCTGCCACTTCCATAGAAAATTCCACCTCCTCTAAGGCCTGAACATCATATAGCACTATGTGCCTCTTGACAGTTGAACCCTCCCTTTTGTGTGTTTCTATTTTTACTACAGCCCTCCTCTTCTTGTTGTAGAAGAATTCAAAAGGGGGCATTTCTTCAACCGAAATAAGAGTGAGATCCTCAATAAAAATGAATTCATCATTTGGGTTCCCCCTACTGGACTGTAAAGGTGTGATCGATTTTATAGGGTTTCCTATCTCGGTGGATGGTTGTTGCCCTACTGTGTTTGTAGCCGGTTTTTCTGGTGTGGACAGTGATTTCTCTTCACCCTTTTCTATCAAAGCTTTGGCTTGAGCCTTAGTTTGATCATCTGGTGGATTTGTCAATGCGGCGTCCCCCTGCTGTGTCAAAACCTCAATTTTTTCTAAACTTCCTTGGGCATCCTGTTCACTGGAGCCCCTTGTTTCGAAACTCTGGGTCACAATTTCTTGTGTAGCTGAAGATGTCAGGACTCCTCCCTGTAAAACTTTAGGCAGGCTATTTCTTCGGTGTCTCTGAAAATTGTAGAACTCGCATAATTCTTGGTGAGCTAGAGTTCAGACTTGGCTAAACCCTTCCTGATAAGATCTTGCTCCTCGAAATATCTCATCCTGTGGGGATTCTTCATGCTCATATCTTTTTACATTGTAAAGAGCCATGTGATTTCCCACAATCTTCTGGGGATCATGTTTCTTGAATTCAATATTAACAAGATTAATGTCTTCGAGGGTCCCAACCTCTACCTTTGAGTGGACGAAATCTAACAGTGAGAACATACCAATCTGCAAAGTAAAGGCCGACCATACTTTTTTCTGCACTGCCTTTAGTTCTTTGTTGATTCCCCCTAGCACAATTTGATGTGCTACCTCTCTTCACACCAATCGATCTGGCAGAACTTTGGTAAGGCATGCGGAGGGATGAAACATCCAAAAACCCTGATATAAGAGAAATGTTATTCAATGTACCAATCTGTTATTTTTCCCAGGTTGGTCACTATATTATCGAAAATCCTAGGAGGTGGGCACCCGTATATAGCAATATGCATCGGCACCACCACATAGTTGCATATTTCATAGAAGAAATCTTTTGTTTTATCCTCCCACAGCTTGGAGTGATATAAGTGTATTGGTTCAGCATTGGTCGGAGTCCAACTCCATCCCATCAAAGGAAATGACATCATGAAACAAACGACATCCATAATACATGCAGACATGTAAAATGGGGAAAATTTCCCTTTGGCTTTCAATGACCGATATTCTGTGATTTCCCTAACCAAATTGTCTGATAATATTTTGGCCCAATCGAAGGAATACCCCTCTGCTATTGTATGCATGATTGGCACCCATGGTAATAAGAAATGAGCAGTGTTTTCCTTCCCAAAAAGACTACATAAAATCATGGCTATATACATCATGTGAGGCTCTAATGAAGCAACATCATATACGCCATGGGTGTCTGATCTAAACTTCTCGGGACGTGAGAATCAATCCTTGATCAAATCAGGTAAGTTCTTTCCTTATTGCACACATTCTTTCTTGTTGAATTCCATTAGGAAAGTGACATTATAAATGTAATTGGGAACTGGGGATAATTTTTACATTACCTGGAAATGCTCTGGTCGAAAAAACCCGACTGCAATCTTTTGTGAATTGCATATACTCCTAGTCGAGAGGTCGACATTCTCCAATGGCCAACCAATCATATCATTATAAGGAATGAGCCTAGGCCACATTGCTATTTTATGCAGCTCTGATTGAGAAACATCACCTCGTCACCCGAATCATCTGGGCAGTTGATCAATTCATATTGTAGAATATCGAATACCTGCATCTAGGTTTTCACAGTATCTATGGTTCTGGGTGATGTGTCTTAGATTACGCCTGTGTTTGGGTTTGAGCTTCACTAGATGCTTTAGTTGTTTTCCATGGAGCCATGATATCATGAGTTCAAAACTTTGTTACCTGTTACAGGAAATGCGCTAACTTCTTATCCTTCTCAAGCGTATTTTTCTGTGAAAACTCTACTGAAACTCAAACTTCAATATCCTTTTCCCCTAAATGAGTTGAGTTACGAATACTTTACTGACAGTGCATTCACTTTCCTTAATGAAAATATTTAGGCGATGGTCGAAGATCTTATTTTAAATGATGGTCGTAGATCGATTATTAATGTCATTAATTTCTAGTGGTTCACGATTAGAAGTTTTGACAAAGAACATTTGAATTTACACGAGCTATGATTCAGCAAAAAAATAATCATGAGATAATCCTCATTAATGCATTAGTTAATCACATTTATCGTTAACTGTTTTTTTAGATTTTTGGACCTCGATATTTTGGTAGTTGCTAGAGACAGGATCTTTGAAACGCAAAATCATAAAGTGATTCATTAATTTTAATCATGTTTTATCCAGTAAATAATCGTTCTTATCTTCAAGTATTTCGGGATTTCGTTCTTCATGATATTTGAGTGCAGTGGATGGAAAATATCCAAACTCCGAAAGTGCGAAGTTATTTAATTAAGTATTAATTGAGATTAACTTATTTAAAACAGGTTTAGCTTCTTGGTATCCATATGCTTCGGGTGTCGGCAAAACAACTTTATGGATGTTTCGACATGCCACTACTCGTAATGATGTGTCAAAGCTTAGGAAGGTATACGTATATGATGACTAAGACCCTTTGAACACTTTTCGGACATCGGGATTTTGGAATTGTTATATGGTGAAATGCCCAAAGTGCGAATCTATGAAATCCAAAACTCCAAAGCAAGTCTCTAGAGGCTTGACCTTTTTAATATTCAGGTGGCTCTAAAACATTTGATCAATGAGAGAAATGGATCGATGGTGGACCTTGTGTACTCCTTAAGGATAGAAGACAAAAATGATTTATTATTGGAGTTTGATTTTGAGATGAAGTAAAGAGAAAAAGGGTAAAGCTTCAGGCTTATAATTTTAAAAGTGTTCCAACAATGTCCATGATGCATGTGGAATTTTGCAAAAAATAATTATGTCTTGTTTTTGCTCATGAAGAAAGTAGACTTGAATCGAACTCCCTCATAGTCACTCTAGATTTGATTTTTTTTATTGGGTTCATTTTGATCCTTTTTTATTATGAATGAGATTGTGTACAACCTAATTTGGGGCTTTACTTGTTGGTTTTGATTCGGGTTTAAATATACTTGCTTTGTAGGGTAAACCTATAATTCAGGATTAGTTTGAAACTACAAACCCAACTCACTAGGTGTTGGGTTGGTACAAGACACAAGGTAATTTTGTTTAGTTTGACTGCCTTGGGTGATAAATACATTCAAAATTCTCACTCTTTGCAAACTACTTAATTCATCATTTAATTTTTTATGCATAATATGGATATTCTATAATTATAGTTTTGTTTCATATTTTGTTAAGAAATTATCAAACATGAAAATTTGGGGACTTTCCAAAAAAGATATATTCATTTTGAATCAGATTAGCATCCTATTATACTAAGGGTACCATCATTACTTAGATTCATATCTAAATGTTAGAAAAACAGGATCACGGAGCAATAAAATAAAACAAATGTGGAAATAAAACACAGAATATACACAACACAATAGAGACACAGATATATGTGGTTCACCTAGTGTGGACTACATCCACCAGAGAAATTGTCAGGTCCTTCCTTTATTATTATCCACCAAATGAAGGGATACAATCTACATCACACCCGTTGAAACTTCCTCTTCTTTCTCTCACAGTCTCCCCTCTCAGAATACAATATTCACAATGATACATAGCCACAATACATTTCCCTCATAAAAGAGGGTTTCCTTCTAGGGAAAAAAACCCTAACATAACTTATACCATCAGATCTGTGACCTTATAATGAACGGTCCATATTTACAATGAAATTACAATATACATTTACAAGGCAATTTTTCCTTCGGGAGCTCGCTTGCCCCCGAACCCCACAGAGGGGGTAACCCCCCTCTCCACTCCCCCATGTGGAGGAGTGTACATTCTTCTGGGGTGTAAATATTTCATGGGGTATAAACATGGCTAAAAACAAATACCTCTGAAACAGGAAGATAATCAAGCTCCACAACCAACAATCTCCCACTTGGAGACTGATCTCAACAACTCCACCGTTGTTGTATATGCTAGACTATGAACCTTCTTGGACCTGGAAAATTTCTCATCTTCACCTTCATGCTTGAAGACCAACTGAAACTGAGCAGGAACTCAGTTTCTCCCTGGTCACTCCCTTCGTTAACATGTATGTAGGATTCTGGCTAGTGTGTATCTTTTCCAACTTCAATTGTCCATATTCCAAGACGGATCCTATGAAATGGTACTTGATATGTATATGATTAGTATTTTAATGGAAGATTGAGTTCTTTTCAAGATGAATGGAACTCTCATTGTCACAGTACAACCTGTTATTCTCCTGCTTCTTTCCCAATTCCTCCATAAACCTTTGTAACCAAATCATCTCTTTACTAGCCTCTGTAGCAGCAACATACTTTGCCTCTGTTGTTGAAAGTGAAACAACCTTTTGCAGTTTCGAAATCCAACTTATTGTTGTTCCACCTACACTAAAAACATACCATGTGGTGCTCCTCCTGCTATCTTTATCACCTACCATATCTAAATCAACATATCTTTGTAGAACAGTGTATGAACCTTCAAAACATAATGCATGAGTAGCAGTACCTATGAGATACCTGAGAATCCACTTTACTGCCTCCCAATGTTCTTTACCTAGATTGTTCATATACCTTCTCACAACTCCCACTGCATGTGCAAAATTTGGTCTTGTGCAAACCATCGCATACATCAAGCTACCAATTATTGATGAATAAGGGACCCTCGACATGTATTATATCTCCTCATGTGTCTTGGGACACATTTCCTTAGTTAATTTGAAATGGTTTGCCAAAGGTGTACTAACTGGTTTTTCATTCTGCATTCTAAACCTCTCCAACACCTTCTCTATGTACTCACCCTGAGACAATGTCAATTTGTGATTTTTCCTATCTCTGGTTATTCTCATACCAAGGATTTTCTTTGCAGCACCCAAATCCTTCATCCCAAATGAATTAGCTAATTTCTTCTTGAGCACATTTATATCCTACATATTAGACCCTGCAACAAGCATGTCATCTACATACAATGGCAAGGTAATATAGATTCCATTTTCTAGCCTTTTAAAATAAACACAGTGATCAGAATGACATCTATTATAACCTTATTTTGTCATAAACCTGTCAAACTTCAAATACCACTGCCTTGGAGCTTGCTTTAGGCCATACAAGATTTTATTAAACCTACATACCAAATTATCCTTCCCCTTGACCTCATACCCCTATGGTTGTTGCATATAAATCTCTTCCTCCAAATCCCCATGGAGAAAAGTTGTTTTTACATCTAACTGTTCAAGATCAAAATCTTCTACTCCCACGAGACTTAAAATAGTCCTAATTGAAGTCATTTTAACAACAGGAGAAAATATCTCATCAAAATCTATACCTTTCTTTTGTGCAAACCCCTTTACAACAAGTCTAGCTTTGTACATCTTTTTTCCTCCATCTTCTTCCTTCAATTTGTAAACCCATTTATTCTACAATGCTCTTTGTCTTGCAGGCAACTAAACTAAGTCCCAAGTCTATTTATTTACCAAGGAATCCATTTCCTCTTCCATTCCTTGCTCCCACTTCTTTTTGGTGTCTACCTGCATTGCCTCTTCATAACATTCTGGTTCACCGGAATCAGTCAACAATAAATAATACAATGAAGGAGAGTATCGTTTAGGGGGTCTACTTAACCTGGTAGATCTTATAACAACACTTGCAAGAGTTTGAGGTACCTATTGATCTTTTTGTTCTACATTTTAATTTTCTTGTACCTTTGGAATTTCTTTTTCAGTGATCTCATCAAGCACTGTGTATTATGTTTTTTCTTTTTCTTATTTCTTTCCCTGCAACTGATCTTTGTACATGACCTTCTCATTGAATATGACATCTCTACTCTTAATGATTTTTTAATTTTCATAATCCAATAAGAGATAACCAAAATCATTAACATCGTATCCAATAAAGGTACACTTCTTGGATTTTGCCTCAAGATTTGTTATATTTTCTTTATCAATATGGACAAATGATTCACAACCAAAAGTCTTCAAAAAGGAATAGTTTACCTTTTTACATGTCCATGCTTCCTCTGGAATCCTACCATCTAAAGAGCTTGAAGGTCCTCTATTCATTAAGTAAACAACAATATCTCCAGCATCTGCTCAAAACTGTAAGGGAAAACCAGCATGCAATCTCATACTCCTTGCACGCTCTATGATTGTCCTGTTCATCCTTTCTGACACACCATTTTCTTGTGGTGTTCCTGGAACAATCTTCTCTCTATGAATCCCATGATATGTACAATAATCATCAAACTTCTTGTTGTAATATTCACCTCCATTGTCTGATCTAAGACACTTCATTCTTTTTCCTGTCTCATTCTCAACCAAAGATTTCCATTTCTTAAAAGTATCAAAAACATTAGATTTTTGTCGAATGCAATAAACCCAAGTTTCTAGTTGCATCATCAATAAAAGTAACATAATAACGAAAGCCACTAGGAGATGATACTTGAGCTGGTCCCAATACATCTTTATGCACAAGATCTAACCTTTCACTCTTCTTTTCTTTTCTAACTCTGAGAAATATGACTCTCTTATGTTTTCCATAAACACAATGCTCACAAAAATCCAAATCAATTTGCTTAAGATATGGCAACAAATTTCTTTTGTGAAGTATCTGCATCCTCTTCTCACTCATGTGTCCAAGCCTATGATTCAACAGTGTTGTATCCACTCCCATAGAAGCTAAAGAGATAGAAGAGTAAGTATTACCAGTACATAAATAAAATGTACCTACCTTCTCTCCTTTTGCTATCACCAATGATCCTTTGGTGACCTTCCACACCTTATTGTAAATATGGATATACAACCTTCACTTTCCAACTACCCTGTTGAAATTATATTTTTCCTTAGATATAGAAAATTTCTTACCTCTTTCAACAACCATTGGTTTCTATTGTTTTGCTTTATTTTTACCTTTCCCATTCCAACAATTTTGCATGGTGCATCATCACCCAAATGAACCTGTCCAAAATCACCTTGAACATAATCTAGAAAATATTTCCTATGGGGTGTGGCATGAAAATAAGCCCCTAAATCTACTACCCAAGACTCAGAAATATTATCTACGGAAAGAATCAAAGCATCTTGTAACACATCAACCGTTACATTTGCTTCCTGATTTTTCTCCTGTTGTCCATCTCTTTGTTTCTTTGGAGCTGTGTAGTCTTTATTCAGATGTCCTTTCTTCCCACAATTCCAGCACTCTATCTTTCCAAATTTGAATTTGGATCTTCCCTTCCTAGAATTATTGCAGTTCCCTAAGCCCTTTCCTCTATCCTTTTGTCTTCCCCTGCTCTCCATGTTTAACACATTACCTGATGTCTCACATGTACTTTTCCGTCGCATTTCCTCACTAAGGATAACACCAACAATATCATCAAATTTTAAAGTGTTTGAACCAAAGACAAAGTTACTTATAGCCATGACCAAGTCGTTCCATCTTTCTGGCAATGAGCACAATATTAGAAGATCCCTGACCTCATCATCAAAGTCCACTTTTAAAGAACTTAGTTGATTAGTAACCGTATTAAATTCATTTAAATGATCTGCAACAGACCCACCTTTTGACATTTTCATATTAAATAATCTCTTCATTAGAAATACCTTATTAGATGTCGATGGTTTTTCATATAGTTTAGCCAATGCGTCCATTAGCTCCTTCATTGTCTTTTCCTTCAAAATATTGAAAGCCACCGACACTGCCAGGCTCAACCGTATCATTCCTAGTGTCTTTCTATCAAGAAACTCCCATTCTTCATTTTTCATGGTCGCCAGTTTCTTTTTATTCCACCTAATTGTAAGAATAGATCCTTCTGATATAAATAATCTTCCATCTGCATCTTCCATAACTAGTAGTTTTGGCCGTTAAATTTCTTGACCCTAAACTTTCCATCTTCTGCCATTGCTCCCACATGAACTAGGAACCCTTTTTTTCCTGTGAGTTACCTTTCACTATGATACTAGTTGTTAGAAAAACAGGATCACGGAGCAATAAATAAAAAAAATGTGAAAATAAAACATAGAATATACACAATATAATAGAGACACATATATACGTGGTTCACCCAGTGTGGGCTACGTCCACCAGAGAAATTGCGAGGTCCTTCCTTTATTATTATCCAGCAAATGAAGGGATACAACCTATAACACACCTGCTATAACTTCCTCTTCTTTCTCTCACAGTCTCCTCTCTCAGAATACAATATCTGCAATGATACATAGCCACAATACATTTCCCTCATAAAAGAGGGTTGCCTTCTAGGGAAAAAAACCCTAACATAACTTCTACCGTCATATCTGCGACCTTATAATGAACGGTCCAGATTTACAGTGAAATTACAATATACATTTACAAGGCAATTTTTCCTTTGGGGGGTCACTTTCCCCTGGACCCTGCAGAGGGGGTAACCCCCCACTACACTCCCCCGTGTGGAGTAGTGCACATTCTTCTGGGGTGTAAAGTTTTCATGGAGTATAAACACGGCTGAAAACAAAGACCTCTGAATCAGGAAGATAATCAGGCTGCACAACCAACACTAAAGAAGCCATTTCAATTTATTCATTAAGTGGTTCAATCCTCTGATATGCAACATGAGGTTCAATTTATTATTTTGAAAACATAGTTTCTCTATAAACACATTTAACATTGCTCATGCAAGTTTGTGTTTATTTGGAAATAAATATGAATGCTCATTCAAATTGTGCAGGGATTGCTTTTTTGTATGATTTTTAGGGTGTAAATTTATTTATTTATAGATATTATTTGTATGTTGTATCTTTAGTCAAGACTAATAGGATTTTTTAATGGTTGGTGTCACGTCTCTACAGGATGCCTGCCTAAATATTACGATCATGCACCTCCTGAGGGCGTGCGACACCACAATGGTTCTCACTTGTCTACTTGGAAACACATAGGATACTTCGTTTGGACTATGCCCTTCACCTATAGCATACCCATACTCCATTCTAGGTTACATGTGAGTCACACTCCTAATCTAGTGCAACTCACTTGTATACTTAGACAATTTGTTAACAACTTAACATTTTGTCATTTAAGCATACATCCATGAACATGTGAAACCAAGAGAACACTTGTTAAACAAACATGAGACACACAGATACAGTGTGAGCGACACAAGGCATGCCTAACACCCAGCCAAGTCTTATTATTGTGAAACAATTACAATATGAGCACCATCGTCTCGGTTTACAACTTGGGCAGAGTCACACGACTCACGTCACCTCACCAAGACACTCATACAAATATTCTTCACACCAAGAATCATCCATGGAAACAACGTTCGTAACTCCTACAGAGCACCCCAAACGCACATCCACCACAGACTCATCATCTCTTCTCTGTCACAAAACTTCACGCAGACCTGTGGTTCTGTCTCATAACATGTCTCACACAGACCTATGACAAGAATTCACCAAACTCCAAAGTTGTCCTACCTGCTACTAAACTCGACCCAAAGAAGGTTGCCCCAACTCTGTCCACGGAATCACCTCAAGGAAGCACAAGTCTTCCCATGTGGAGTGACCTGGCTCCTTGAGGGACCTCGCTCCCCCTTGTCTGAATTCACCTAAGAACATCAAAGTTGATCTTGTTCTCTTCACGTGTTCTATGCCTTCTTGGTTGTGTGCCTTGTTCTCTTATATGGACTCCAAATTGTTGTAATTGCCAATGCAGAAAAACACAATTACCATAAGAATCAAACAATACAAATGCAAGCAACAAAGACACAACGATTTACGTGGTTCACCCAAAGGTTGGGCTACGTCCACCAAGCATAGGTATCGGCTATCTTATTATTCAGCTAATGAAGATTACAGACAGGCTCACTCCTCTCAGACACACTCACAGCCTCTACGGGCATACAAATTTATAGCAATATATGAGAAACTGATTAATAAATGTAATCTCATCCATAGTTTAACTTAGGTGCATTGGTTACAACCAATCCTGATTTGATCTCACCCGTATTCTAATCTTGGTTGCATTTGTTTCAACCAATCCTAATTTATAGGATCTAGAATCTATTGTTGTCACCGTCTCTAACACAAATGTCACCTTCGTGAATCATTGCATCATTTGGGTGTGTTGTGCACCTTCGTGAACCATTGCACCCAAACAAACCGATGCACTCCTTTGCGGATCAATGCGCCCCAACCTTGGGTGCACTCATCATGTCTACGTGCCCCAACCTCTTTGGTGCACTCCTTCTCTTGATTGCTTCCACCTCCATGCTTCGCCTCCTGCTTGGGCAAGCCCCTTGGTATGTTCGCACGCCAAGGCACCCACTTTCCCAACTAGTTTGACTCTTGGGTGTCGGAACAACCCCAAGTTTTGTTTCCTTGAGGACTTGGGCGAGGGTGCCTACACCCTTCTAGTTGAAGGCCTTACGGTTGGCACGATGCAAATGTGTGATGGAGCAACATTAGCCATGTATCTCCTTTCTACCAACAAATTTTAGCTTTCATATGTGTAGCTTGAGAAATGTTTAAATAAATATTAAATGATAATTTTATTTTAGAAAGATAGTTTGAGTATAAATAATCTTAAGACCGTATGTTATGTGGTATATGGAATAAGTTTTTTCGCACATTTTTATAAAACTTAATGTTACATGAAAGATGACAACAAGGCAAGAAGTATAGTGATTTCAAGGTTAATATGGAGTTTTCTTTGATGAATAATGCTTCACATGCAATTCATTTCGATCAATGATGCATATCTTGAATATTATTGATCCATATTTGAGTAGATATCGGTATATTTTGGTTATTTTGTTTCATAGTTACATTTTTCGAGGATTCCAAAGGATCCTTAAAAAACATGAATATTTTTTATTGAGTTATAAATAAGTCCATTATTTGGAGAAGTGGGTTGTTGTGCAAAACTTTCTAAATTTTGATTCTCTTCTCTTCTCTAGCCTCGAATAAAACATTCTCTGATATAATAAATCAATAGTGGTTCTTTGGTTGCATTTGTTGAGTTCTTACTGAAATTCTGAGTGAATTTATGTTCTTCATTCCTAATGTTTGTTGTGGTTTACATAATTGAGCATATGGTCAATTAATGATGTGCTATCTTTTATGTATTTAATTTTATTTAAATATTTTTCATTGCAATATTTATATCCATTAAATTCGTATTCCTATCAAATTTAAATGTTTTAAATAGTGTCTTCTTCTATTATATTCATTGTTTAGGTCTAGAGCAATTCACAGTAAAAAACAATTATATGCACTAACTTATGAGTTTACTTGGATATTGTTTTTTGCAATATATTTGTGTTGCTTTACATATTTAGAAATTTCATTTTCATTTAACAAGAATCCATTTCCCTCACTTGTATAAGGTATGGATTATGAATACTGGTTTCCAATTCTTTAATTTAAGTAATAAAATAAAATCAAAAAAATTTATCTTTAATATTTAATATTTGCCTATAGATAATCAAGCTTTAACTAGTGGAGAATAACTTAAGGAAATCAATGGTTGAGGGGTTTGAGGCTCGCTTATCACTTATATTTTTCATGAGACATAAATCTCGGTTAACGGGTTTAGTGCTAAAAGGAGGGCATTGTTCATAAGTAAGAATCCATGAACATTGTACCCAAAATCATTCTATCTATGAATGAACCTGATGTTGTTGCAAATTAAAGAGCATTTACTTGGAAAACAACCAAGTTAGACTTGATGACCTATTAACAATTATTCACATGTTACACTCATGATTTCTAATTAAGGAAAATGGCACACCTTATACTTCAGTGGTGGATGAGAGATATTGCCTTATATTTGTAAGGTCCCCGACATAATTTCCCTCAAAATGTAGAAATATATTAACCCAAATTTAATGTTGATGATTCCACTACTAGAGAACAACCTATTAAATGTTATATACACAATATAAGGTTGAGTAATGTATGTTGTTTGATTACTGAGAGGGGGGGTGAATCAGTAATGAGAAATTATACCAATTATTAATCCTTTAAACCACAAAGTATATTATTTTACTTATTCAAGCATGTTCATTTGTTCATCATCGATATCTTACTGTATCATAAGCATTAACATTCATCAATGCATAATAAGCAATAACAAACACATCCACACAATGCACAGTACACCAATATTTACGAGGAAACCCAATGTGGGAGAAAACCACGGAATGTTTTTCTTATATGTCAAGAATTACATTCAAGGAAGCACCAACTTCCAATTCTCCAGCTACAATTGGAAGGAGGCTCCAACCCCCTAGTTTCTTAGGCTACAACCTGAGGGAAGCTCCAACTCCCCAATTATATGGCTATAACCAGAAGGAGGCTACAACCCCCTATGTTATCTGGTGACAACCGGAAGATGGCTACAACCACCTATCCTTTCCCCATCCAACCACCCTAAAATATAAGTAGAATGATGGAACCACTGTCACAGCATCACTGTGAGATATATTGTTGTAAACCTATACCAATCAACCTGCACCAAACAACCTGTAACAACTTGTAATCAACCATTACCATAAACAAGTGCATCAACCATGCACCAACATGTACCTCAACCTGTACCATCAACAAGTGCATCAACCATGCATCAAATATGTACCAATAATGCATCAAATACACATAAAATATGACTCATCAAGATGTACCAACATCATCAACTATACATCTTATGTATGTGCCAACTCATCAACTACTTGTCTCAACCATGTACCCAACATGTAGCTCAACCATATACCAAATACATACACCAATATAACCATCAAAAGTTATCTAACAATTCATCATTCTATCCATAAACCTAATACCATAAACCATTACATCAAACCATGTGCCACAACCTCATTGTTATACAACCTCTATCTGTAACATACCTCAACCAAAATCCATCATAAATTTCATCATCCAAATATGATTTGTAACTCTGTAAAATACCTGGTGTATATGATCACATGCCTACAAACCTTCCTTAACTTTAACAACAAGAGACTAGCATTTTCATCAAACTTTACTTTAGTCTCACATGACTAATTTTTTATTAGTAAACAACCCTAACTTGCAATAATCATAACTATGTACCTGTAATGAATAAAGATCTGAAAATAGTACACAATGTTCTTCAATGTCTTTTCTGCAATTCCTCCAGGTTTCACTACTTTGAACCTCCCAGAAAAGGAGTTATAGAAAAAATGGCATACCTTGCTGAATTCTGGATTATTCTAGAGAGAGAACTTGTATAGCATGCCCCACATGTAATATTTTTTGTATGGATCTGAAAATGGTACAAAACATACTAAAGATTGTACTCTAACCAATACATTTGGTATTACTTGATTTGGATCTGTTATGAAAAAGTTATGACGTTTTTACCCAAAACGTTTGTTTTATACTAGTTTCAGGACTAGCTACAAACCCTATTTTCCACGGAGTGTAACTCCCAAAATACAATGACCCACAAGCTGAATTTTTTATCATAGTTACTTGAATATGTTTTCTAAACGGCCTCCATATTTCGTTGTCTGAATCATTGCAGAAACAAATTTATTGTGAAAATGGTGAGATGACCTGTAAATAACATACCTTAGAAAGCATCATCAAAAGATTTTATCCTCTCTTGAATTTTGGCCTTCTTTACTTCATGTTCCCTCTGAAATTATCCTTAGATCTCATTTGGTTACCTCGGTCACTTGTAGATATTCAATATGCTCAATGAATATTAATGTGAGACCCTTGCTCTCTTATTTATACTTTCCAAGTAGCTTCCTCTAGAAGTATCCACTTAGCCACTTTGTCCACTTAACCAACTTTGTCCACTTAGCCACAACTTTGTCCACTTAGCCACTTTTTCCACTTAACCACTTTATCCACAAATAGTAAACTCTTCAATTCTAGTTGCAACTAATTTATTTTTAATTGTTCTCTTGTTGCAACCACTTTAACCCATGACTAACCACTTTGACTGGCCAACTTCTTCTAGGAGCTTCTAGAATAATTTGACTTCTTTGACCTTCTAGGATCTTCTAGATAATTTATGAGGGTTCTCCAATTTCACGTGGACATAACTCTCTAACCGTGAGGATTTATGTGACATTCCACATATCACAAGAAATGGCATGACATGTACTATCCATCTAGAATAGTATTACCTGTAAATTCACTGATTGTCATGCCTTTATACCTCAAACAGACTCGGATCCCTTACCCATGCCTTTGTGCTACCGAAATTGACTACTGGTGTTCTTCCAAGGGTTTATATCAATCTCTAAGGGTTGGTATCAATCTACAATATCACTCTCTAAGGGTTCACTTCAATGAAAACCAACAATCATTACTCTCCAGGGGTTGACATCAATGAAAATCGATAATCCAAACCAATTGTCCATCAAGATAAACCAACTTCCTGACATATGACATGAGGATGTTATATGAAAAAAATTCCCTTACTCTTTTAGAGGAAGGTGTCGATCTAGTTTTATAGTTTTCTTGCCTTATACGTAGATAATTAGGAATAGTTTGAGGAAGTTTTCCTCGACAAATCCGAAGATGGTTGAGATGTGGCAAGTTTGTTACAACAACTAACTAGTTTAAAGAAAGATCTAAATAAAAATATGCATGACTTTAACTCAAGATTCAACGCTTGTAGTGGAGGATTATTAGGAATAAGAGAGCTTGGCCCAGATCAACCTTTGATCTTTCATACTTCCACAATAAGAGGGAAGAAATATAAGATCTAATTTAGGCATATATAAAGGTCATTAAAGTTGAAATGGAAATGGTAGCATGTAGATTGCTACCAACCAATAACGAAGTAGGAATAACACCTTTAAATCATAGTCAAGAACTGCATGAATTAATGGGAGAAATCAGTAACGAATTGATTTGTATACAAAAGGAAGTAGAATAGAAGTCCAATGAGCATGGTCAAAATAGAAGCTTCTCCTTGAGACCAAATTTGTTTGTTGAATGTTTATTCCTAGAACAAAATGAGTATGTGAAAAAAAATCCTCCAAACCAAATCAAAATGGTACCCCTACATTTAAAAGTGTCGATGTTAATATGAACAGTTTAGCATGTGTTTTTCAAGATAATGTTGTTTTATTCTTTGCAGTGAAAGTCTATTCGAGGTGGATCAACTGGGGGTGAAAGTCGAAGGTCGAAGTGATCGACCGAGAAAAGTCAAATTCGATGTGATTGACAACAAGTCGAAAAGTTCAGTCGACAAGAGGTCCTTGGGAGGTCGTGTGGCAGTCGACTGAAGTTCGAATGGATGTCAATTGGTAGTTGACCGGTAATTTGACTAGTAATCAACTGTAACAAAATCCTAAGATTCGCAGGATTTGTAGCCAATGATCGACGTGGATCTATAACCGTTTTTGGGAGCCTTTCTTTAGGGTTTTTCCTATTGTAAAGTCTATAAATAAGGATTGTTGTAATTGTATTAGGTTAGAATATTAGATGTTGTATTTGATCTTCATGCTTATCTTTAGCAAAAGGTTTTTGGTCATGTAGGTGTAAGTCGAATTGGTTGCAGGGTTGTTCTTGTGTAAAGCAAGAGGGTATGATGTCGATTGTGTCTTTGGTGTAGACCAAGGTTAGACATGTAACATTTTATTCTAAATGAATAAGAAAACAAGAGAGCAAGACGCTCAAAGAATGTTGGTTTTCCCATTTGGGTTTCCAAGGTAAACTCTTTGTGCACTATGTGATTGCTTTGTCAGTTATTTTCTAGCTTAAATCTATCTTCCTCTCTTCTATTAGGTTTAACGTGGAAGTCTGTTTTTCCTAACAGTATATGCTCTAGCATTATTAAAAATCTAATATGTAAAAAGTTTTTCTAATACTAAAGATGAAAATTATAGTGTTTTTTCTCCCCTTCTCAAATTTTATGAAGATATGTATGGTGAAGAGTCAAGTATGGATCCTAAGTCCAATAATGATGAATGATTATCCTTTCTTCCTATTTATTATGATTTTGACACAATTTATGAAGATAATGTTTTCTTGTACGATCCTATGACTAGTCAGGAAAGAGGAACATGAAATGAAGGTCCTTCATGAAGACACTCTGTCTAATTCAGATTTTATCCTTTGAATTTGAGATGAACCATTACAAGGAGACAATTTTAAAATATAAAGGGTTGATTTCTTCCTATGATTTTACTAAATTTCAAGACCATCAATACTCATTGGAATAAAATCCATTTTCTTTTGAAGAAAATGATGTTGGTGATGATGATGATGATGATGATTAAC
>ML824857.1:23603-34189 GCA_009831015.1 Picea engelmannii | reverse complement strand
TATCTCTCAAGTTGTGATTTCCTTCAACCCCTCCTTCTTGGGTTGATTGTTTATGTTTTTCCATTTCTTGAATTCTATCCTTCATTGTTTGCAATTCACTCTTGAACCCTAATAATCTATCCTCTATTTGAGTTTGAATGGTACAAATGAGATAATTACAATGACATTTACTATAATCCTTGAACAATAATGTAACCCTAGTAATTTGGTAACTATTTCACCTCGTATTAAAAATCTAAAGTCTAACTTTCAAGATAATAATTTCCCAAATAAACAACAATGTATGATTTCATTTTATTGTGGATGGAATGTATATTTAAGAAAATTTCCCATGATAATTATAGGTCTTTCATGAATGCATTTATACGTATAGTATATGATTTGCTCATTCCTTTTACCCCACAACTAGAAATATATAGGTTTAATTTACCAGTAATAGACATGCAGCAATCTCATAGCATTAGCAAAATCCGTTTCACTAGCTCTATGAGTGAGTACACCTGATTAATCATGCAATGTACCAGTTAGAGTAAAGTAGGTGATAATTATAACAAGTTCAAGTAAGATTTCCTTACAAATTAACTCATATTCCTATTTATTTTTTTTCATTAAACTTATGCATTTTCAAGTAGTAGCTTTTTGTCATAATTTTTTTACCTATAATTCCATTTTCTCCTTTTTCTTTACTCAGATCAAAATTTTCCCTTTCTTTACTCAGATCAAAATTTTCTTTACTCAGATCAGAATTTTCCATTTCCATTTTCTCCTTTCTTGTACTCAGTTCAAAATTGGCATAAAATATCTACATATCTTGTTCTTTGGAAAAAATGCCTAGATCCACATCGATTTAACCAAGGATTTCATCATAATATAATGGTTTTAGAAAGTTTGGGTTGTTCTATGGTGACTGCCAACTAACAACCAATTCTTAAATAATTACTTTTACCCTATCAGTGTCAGGTCTATCCTGGAAAAAAGTTTGGGTTGTTCTATGGTGATTTCCAACTAACAACCAATTCTTAAATAATTACTTTTACCTTATCAGTTTCAAGTCTATCCTGGAAATAATTACGGTAGGTCCTAGGTTAGGTTTTTTTTCTATTTTTTTCCTCCACAACTATTAGGAATTTTCTTTTCATTGTTTCTTTTATTATATGTTTTAAAGTTTATCTTTTTAATCTTCATGTATAGGGTTATTTCTTACAGTGCAATAACCACATTTTTTTAACCATAGCTTAAAAGAGTTGAAACACGTTGCATATCTTATGAAAAGGGTAGTAGAAGGTTGTACCTTATAATTTATGTGTAAATGTTTTACTATAAGTAAGATATTTAATATTTGTTTATCTAAGTAAATTTTCGTAATTACATTGAAAGGGGTACATTTATTGGCAATGGGTATAATTAATGACCTTTTAATCTAAAATTATAATCTGATGGCTAACAATTGAAGATGTTGGCATATTCTTAGTCGTCCTCCCAAATCAATGAATGTGATTTACTCTTCATAACTTCCTTGCATTTTTGAATGCATCTGTTAACCTGTTTACTTTTTAACATTTACCTAATCATATTAAGAAATTACTGTAGCACCATATGATTGCCACGTTTAAATGATTAACTTTTGAAATTACCAAGTTTGGATTATTAAATGACATTACTTTAACTTCCTCAATTGTTAGTGTGTCTCAGCCGTATGTGCTTCTCCGGGCGTTTCATATTCTCGTCGACCCGTATGAGCTTGGAGTGTTTCATATTCTAGCCGACCCACCTTTCGGCATTCATCAACCACGAACGCCGAGTTTGAGGCTGTGCTAGTTATCCATTAATGAAGCATGGTTATGACAATCCATTATGTATTTTTTATTTCATCATTGTTTTGGGGGATATGTATTGGTATGAGCTCATTGTTTTGGGAAATATGTATTGGTATGAGCCTTAATATTGTTCTATATGTACATCTACACCCAAGGTTTGGATTTGATACTTCTCATTAAATTTCAAGAGTGTCTATGACATAACATTTTGTTTTCTTATATACTATTGTCTGTCATTTTTAAGGTTGGTTTACTCATCTATATGATTTTCAAAGTACTTAGTGTATATATGAATATCACCTTGTCTGTCATTTTTAGGGTTGGTTTACTCATCTATATGATTTTCAAAGTAATTAGTGTACATATGACCATCACCTGAAGCACTATATTTAATTCTTTATATAAATGTTAAGGGTGGCTTTAACAACCCTACTAAGGCTACAGACACTTAACTCAAAATGGGGAAATATTTGAGGAAACCATCACAACTACATCGGGGTTATGGGCACCTAACTAGAAATGGAGTAATTCTTTGGAAGGTATATCTATTATCATGATAGGATCACCAATTGCGCCCTTTCTTTATATCAATATGTTTTATAGTCTATTTGTATGTATATATGAACATGCTTAAGATTTGGTTTGTAATTTTCTAATAAAGTGCCAAAGGAGAACCTAACAACCCCATTGAGGCTATCGGTGCTTGAATGACAATGGGGAAATGTTTAGAGATGAAAATAAAAAATAACGATATCTCATACTTAGTCATTTATTATGCCGTGTGTCCTAAATAAAATAGAAATACGAGTTACAAAATGGCATAAGCTTGTTTTGATTGTGAAAAAGGATTGTAGAAGGAATATTGTCATATTCTAGCATGATTTTCAACAAGTTCAGGTAAACGTATTAGTCAAGTGTTTTATGTTATCTACTTTTTTAATATTACACAAACTAAAATCTTCAATTTCGTGAAGTTTATTGATATTTATCTTTTGATCTAGAATATCTAAGTCCACAATGTTGTGGGAATATTGCCCAATGAAATCATCAAATGATGTACTAATGAACCCAAATTCACATCTTCGGAGAACTTTTTGATTTTGAGGCCATAATCTTTCTCTTGATGATTTAATGTTCATAATCTTAGACCTCGGTATTTTGTGTCAATACCTGAAAATAATTCCTTTGGGTTGATTCTATTTGATTCAAAAAATCCTCTTTGTCATATTTCCTCTATAAAACCCAATTTTATATTGGCTTTGTTTTTCTTTATAATGCATGATTTTGTGATACAATTATATGGTGAGCATTGTTTAGTAATATCAAATTACACAATCTGAAGTAATATAACTCTATTCACTATGAGTGTAGCTCTTAGTTGTTGTAAATTCCATGCAAGGTTGATAACGAGTAAAGAATATGATTCTACAAGTCCCTAGCAAGATAACTTTCAATCTGATTCATGCACATTATGAGGTCTTGGTCACAAGCCAAACATATGATATAACTCTATGTATGATTTAAAATAAGCATTGTCAAAACTACAAGCATTTAATGGTGGAATTGATATAAGGATTGATGTATTGACATACATGAAGAATTATAGTTTGATTGGGATACGATAAGTGAGGTTTTATACCAAGTAGCTTGAACTTCATTTGCATCAACTACAAAATCCACTTATATATGTAGCAAGCTCTTTGCAAATTTCACCTTAATAACTTTCACTTTGAGTAAACATTAAATGGGATTTTATCTATTATATATATATATATATATATATATAATCCTTAATGGTTATATATTATTTATATTAATTTGCTCAATGCCATTTTATACAACAACATTAAGATCTTCGTCTATCTTTACATATTTTGTTGCAATCATAGTTTCTATATCTACACATTTAAAGATGCCTATGCATGTTTGTGTTTATCCTAGGTAAAAAACATGAATGCTCATTCAAATTGAAGAAAGCTTGTTTTGTTGTATGATTTTGAATATGTACATAAACAGTAAGAATAAATAGTTTATTTTAGAAAAATTGTTTGAGAATAAACAATGTTGAGAGTGCATTTTAATATGTACATAAACAGTAAGAACAAATAGTTTATTTTTAAAAAAATGTTTGAGACTAAACAATGTTGAGAGTGCATGTTATGGTAAATGGAACCGGGTTCTTGACACATTTATAAAACTTAATATTCCGTGAAAGACAATGATGAGGCATGAGGTATAATGATTACAAGGTTAAATTTTATATATATTTCCTTGATTAATAGCTCTTTTCGTGCATGCATTTTGCTTTGAGTAATTCAGCATATCTTGAATATATTATATTACTAATCCATATATTTGAGTAGTTATTAGTATATTTGGGTTATGTATTATAAACATTTGTGTATGGTTTCATAGTGAATGTTATGTTAGTTTCTATGGCCATTCACTCATGAATTATGGGAATGAAATGACAATGACATAAAGTACAACGAACGAATCTCATTTTTACCCTCTTTTAACCATCATTTTCCTTACACATTTGCCCTTTCCTTTTTCCTTATATACCTTTTAACACATTTTTTATGCCTAATTCATGGTATCAAGGATTAAGATAATCTTTGTTATAAACTTTAAAAATTTTCTTTCGTTTTTTATTAAATCATAGATTAAGAATTGTTTACTTGTATTAAATAATCAATTAAGTTGGAGTTGTTATAGATCATTGTTGTGGAGAAAGATTATTGTTGTAGAACACACTACATGTTCATGTTACATATCACTATAGGTCCATGTTATGGACCACTACAGGTCCTTGCTATGAATTGTTATAAGCTTCTCACTATAGATTGAATCTCATTCTAATGTTGTAGATCTTATGTTACAAATTTGTGTGTGGGTTGATGCCATGGATTCAAATGATAAAAGGAATCATGTTGAATTCACATACAATTATATCAACCATGTGAAGATTCATTGTAGCAGTGATATAGTTGGAGGTGCGCAATGCAAACTATAAAGTTGTTACTGAGTATATACATGCGCACTTAATAGTTAGCAACTAAATTTATTCCTTCCAACACATATTCTCTAAGACATTTAGTTGTTCTATGTCGAATTAAGGAATCTATATTTAAAGTAGTTGGAATGGCTTGAGAATCTATGATTCTCAAGCATGTTCATTAAAACTTTGTTTTATAATTGTGTTATGAAAAGGGATATTCAATCTTGCTTTGGGAGATGTAATATAGAATATAGAACATACAACGTGTGACAATGAAGTGAAGTTGTTATGTGATGTACAAACTCTTTCTTGATTGAAATACAAACCTCTATCAAAGTTCATGCATCTATGATTAATAGTTAGCTCTTCATTCCACGAAGATAGGGACCGCTTTGCAGGTGTGAAGTTGCTTATATAGATTAGCTTCTTCATTTTGTTCATTTGAAATTAAGTGTTTTTCTAGTGTTTCATGCTCTAGAATTTGGTAGCTTAACTATGTTCCTTATCTTTGTTATTTCATCTAGAATGCATAAGTTGTGTGACTAAGGGATTGATTGTAACAATAATTTGTTTCTCATTCAATATTTATGAATTATGTAGATTAAAATATAAAGAGTGGAATAAAGTCTTTTGATGAATGTGTGATTGCTTTAATTTTTGGCACAAATAGGAATTAAGTAGAGTTTAGAATTTGTTGTTTACTTTCCAACATTTAGGAATCAGATACAAAGAAGATCTATGCATTATGCACATATAGTGCATCGTATCTCACAAGTTTGTAGACCATTGGTTTGACATATTAAATGTACAAGTAGATATTATCCTTGTTGACTATAATAAGAAGATGATTTCACATGTTAACAATTATTGTGTGTTTCCTCATGTTGATACAAGTTCATAATTTCTTAACCTTGGTGGCTACCCATTAATTTTGGTCAGACCATGGTTGGCTACAATAGATGCATATATTGGATACAGATATGGAGATAGGACCATCTCTCATGGGAACTCAACTAAAAATATTACCTTATATCCTCTAGACAAATGTTCTACAAACTCAGAAGTACCTCTATGGATACTTAATGAAGATAGTGATGAAGAAATTATTTAGCTACTACTTGTACTTAACTGAGCCTTGACCTTTAAGGAGAATACTAAGGATGATATAGTTTCTAATTTTATAGCATATCCTTATTCATTTCAACATCCACTTTCTTCATCCTGCAATCATATCATATCTTGGACAAGTATTCTCAAGAAAGTTGTTCATTAATTTAATTATCATATCACTGCAATTTAACTTTATGTCTTCTTCTATATATATTATATCATAAATTCGTAATATGCCAATGGAAATCGGCCCAAGAAAGACACTTAATATCAATCCTAGGTTAGAAATTTCATAGAAAAAACAGTTAACTAAATTGCTATATGAGCACAACAATGCATTCACTTGGGAATATACCGATATGAAGGGGATTCATCTTGATCTCTAAACTCGTCACATCTATATCAAGGATGATTTTCAACTCATTCACCAACCTCAATGACAAATGAATCCTACTTTGAGGGAGATAGTGAAGGAAGAATTGCAAAAATTGCCCAATGTAAATTTCATATATCCCATCTCTGACAGTCAATGGTTTTCACCACTCATGATTGTACCAAAGAAAAATGGGAAGTGGTGAGTTTGTATTAATTATAAATAATTGAATAAAGCCACTATGAAGGACCATTTTCCTCTCCCTTTCATTGATTGAGTTCTGGATACAGTGGTAGGTAAAAATATTTTCTCCTTTCTTGATGTATTTAGTGATTACAGCCAAATTCAAATTTCCCTGGAAGATCAAAACAAGACAACTTTCACTTTCCCTTAGGGAACATATGCTTACCAAGTGCTACCTTTTGGGTTGTGTAATGCCCTTGTTACCTTCCAAAGGGTTGTTTTATGTATATTTTATGATTTGATTCATGCTTGTGTTGAGATGTACATGGATGATTTTATTGTATATGGTAACTTTTGAAGAAGCAATGAATAACCTTGGGAAAGGTCTCACAAGATGTCAAGAAACAAACCTTTCTCTTAGTCATRAAATGTTTCATAAGTTATTGACTAACGAAATTGTTCTTGGCCATCACATATCTCYTGCAAGTATTCAAGTAGACCCCACTTAAGTAGAGGTAATTTTGAAACCATCRGTTCCCACAACTCATAAGGATGTGCGTATTTTCTTAGGGCATGCAAAATACTATTGTCATTTCATTGAAAATTTAAAGAAGATTTCAYCACCTTTATTTACAATACTTTCAAGTGATAGTGAAATTTTATGGACTAATTAGTGTCAAYTTGCTTTTGAATCCTTGAAGGATAAATTATTTGTAGCACKAGTATTAAGGAGACCAAATTGGTCCTTGCCCTTCCACATATCTACAAATGATTTTGATAATGTTATTGGAGTAGTAMTTGGACAAAAAGAAGAACACCAAAATTATGTTATCTACTTCATTAGCAAGAATCTTACTTTTGCAAAAACAAACTATATGGTAACTKAAAAAACAGTTTTTTGTTGTTGTCCTTGCCATTAATAAATTTCRTCAATAAATAAMTAGCTATCATGTCTTTGTACATAGTGATCATTCTRTTATTYGTTATCKTATGAATAAACCACTTACCAATGGTAGAGTAACTRGATGGTTCAAGGTTGTTATTKCTATASGATTTTGACATCATCGTTCTTGATAAACCTGGGAGAGAAAATGTTGTTGTTGAKTTTCTCYCCAGGCTTACAAATGAGGGTGATGTTATTCATGTTGAGGATGTTTTTACTTATGAACATTTATTTGCATTATCTATTAACACACCTTGGTTTGCAAATATTGCTAACTATTTGGATGCATGAAAGCTTCTACAACATATTTCAYCAAAGGAATGATAAAGAGTTGTTGGACATAGTGYCATGTACTCATGGGTTCAAGGCCAAATCTTCCATACATGACTGGATCTTGTCATCTRACATTGTGTTYGTGAAGATGAAGTCTATGAAATCCTTAAATCATGTYATGTTGATCCTTGTGGAGGATATTTCRTTGACAAGAGGATTGGCAATAAAATACTCCACTTGAGATACTATTGGCCTACCATCTTCCARGAYRCCAAGAAGTATGTCAAAAGTTGTGACATTTGTYAGAGAATGAGATGAACAGTTYAATCATATAAGATGCCTCTATAATCTCATAATTTGATAGAGACTTTTGAAAAATGGGTTGTAGAATTTGTTGGGCCAATCAACACACCATCCCAGGAAAAGGCMTATATTTTGGTATGCATTGATTATATGACCAAGTGGGTTGAGGCCAYGGATMTTTCAGAAGCAACTAAGAAAGTTGTAGTTYATTTCTTATATGAATATATCTTTGTTTGATTTGGATTTYCATGTGAAATTGKMACAKATCAGGGGACACRGTTTGCATCCAATCCATCAMTAAACAATACCATATTCAACACATAACTTCCACACCATATCATCCATAGGAAAATGGATAGGTTGAAGTCACCAATAGAGTTTTGGAGACCTTTTTGACCAAGAATGTACATATCCACCATCGATATTGGGTAAGTAGGYTTCTAGAATATCTTTGGGCTTACCATACCACATGGAAAAATAYCATTGGCTTCACTTTTTATGAGCTTGTATATGGGAAGCATGTGATCCTACTTATTGAATTTTAGATAAASATATTGAGGACTACAGTGCAAGTSAAAATGAATCTTTCAAAATCCCAAAAACATCACCTAGAACATATTAATGAACTTGTCAAGTCGGGTATGGGTAGAGAGAATGAGTATCTCCACAAATGATAATATTAAGGTAAGACATACATAAATACTTTGGGGAGATGACTMTTGGTTTCAACTCCCAAGATATTTKATGACTCTTGAAATTCACCTATGACTCTTCATATTCCTAATTTAATATTTACAACACTATTTACAAAATACCATAATCTCAAGGATTAGGTATCCAACAATCCCCCCTGATCCAMAGGGRTGTTTGTGAGTCCAAGMATTGTTCTAAATTTTTCAWTTTTTTCTATTYCAAGCACTTTGGTGAAGATGTATGCAATTTTCTCATTTGTGGAACAATGTCTCAAATGAATAGTCTTKKCMTCTACATGATATTGAATCATATGGTACTTTKTGTTGATGTGCTTGGTTTGATCATTGAATTTGGGATTCTTGGCCAAATTGATCGCAAAATTATTGTCAATCCAAAGAGGAGTATAATTCACATGTTTCTTCTGCAAATATTCAAGTATTTTCCTGAGCCACACAATCTCCTTTATTTCTTCTGCAACTGCCACATAATTTTCCTCTGTCGAGAAACCTACTAGAACTGACTAGCATGATCTCCAAGAAACAATTGTTGATCCAAGACTCGTGAGATAGCCTAAATTTGAAACTCCATTTTCTCTATCCCCATCAAATTCTAAATAAGAATATCCAATCAAGTTGAATTCATCGACCTTAGAGTACTTGAGTTCCCTTCAAGTCTTTTAGAACTCTTTTTGTAGCAAACCAATGTCCTTCACAAGGTTTTTGCATGAACCTGTAAAGAATTCCAACAACAAAGAAAATATTTGGTTTGGTGGTGGTAAGTTAGATAAGACTTCCCATAAGCTATATGTACTTTGTAGCATCCTCAAATTCATTCCCTTCTTTTGATGTGAGCTTCAAATTATGTTACATTGGAGTAGAGAGAGGGTTACACACATCCATGACAAACTTGTTCAAAAATTCACCATTGTAATTCTTTTGGGATATGAATATTTACTTTGGATTTTAAGTCACTTCAATGCCCAAATAGTAGTGATGATGTCCCAAATCTTTCATCTCAAATCCTTTCTTCAACTCTTTGTTTATGGATGCAATATAGCTTTCATTGTTCCATGTTATCAAGAGATCATCTACATACACTACAATACATACAATAGTTTTTCCAACTTTCTTGACAAACAAAGTTGCATCATCAAGATTAATGTACTTGATATTCAATTTTAGAACATGCTCAGTTAGCTTTTCATACCAATCTTGCAGTGCATGTTTCACGCCATATAAGGATTTGATGAGTTTGCATACTTTGTATTCTTTTCCCTTCAAAACAAAACCTTATGGTTGAGACATTAAGACATTCTATTTCTAGTCTCCATTCATGAAAGTAGTCTTCACGTCCATTTGATGAAATTTCCATCCATTATATGATGCCAAGGAAAATAGAGTACAAATGATAGCCCATTTTATTGTGGGTGCAAAAGTATCCTCATAATCAATGCCTTATTTCCGAGCAAATCCTTTTTCCATGAGCCTTGCTTTGTTCTTGTCAAGTGATCCATTTGATTTGTGTATGTTCTTGAAGACCCACTTGAAACCAATTGTCTCGGTTTCGAATGGAGGGTCCACCAACTTCCATGACCCATTCTTAATGAGAGCATCATACTCCTTCTGCATGGATTCTTTCCACTCATCATGAGAGAAAACTTCTTCAAAGGAAGTTGGTTCAAAGTTAGTAAATAAAGTCAATTCACAATCATATGAAATATACATGTCATCTACATCACTTGAATTTGAATTATCTACATCACCTACATCTTGTCTTGTGGAAATTCTAGTTCATGTCTTTTCAAATTCATTAGGATGAACATTTTCAAGTGTATTTATGAGCCACTTTGGTGGAACTTTCAAATATGGTCTAGGTTTCTTAGCTAATTGA